>JAHHUM010000934.1:151367-361935 GCA_036173005.1 Crenichthys baileyi
TTCTTCCTGTTAAAAGGGAGTTTTTCCTCTTCACTGTCGCTACATGCATGCTCAGTATGAGGGATTGCTGCAAAGTCAACGCCAGTGACTGTCCACTGTCTCTACATGTTCATCCGGGAGGAGTGAATGCTGCAAGTCACTGACTGGATGCAATCTGCTGGGTTTCCTTAGATAGAAAAACTTTTTATCCAATTTGAATAAATAACAGAATCTGGCTGCACTGTTCAATGATTAAGATTAATTGGAATGTATGAACCTGACTTTTGTGAAGTGCCTTGAGACGACATGTGTTGTGAATTGGCGCTATATAAATAAACTGAATTGAATTGAATTACAGTACACCTGGTTTTAACAGAACCTTTCTGGCTTACAGCTCATGAAAACCCAACATTTAAATCCCATCCGACCAGTAAAAATGATGTTTGATACAGAAACGTGGTTGTAGTGAACAGTAGGTCCATGTTCTGTACACTATCTGCACTCAATGCCTGGTCTGGGCTCCTTTTGCATGAATTCCTGCATCAGTGCTGCGTGGCGTGGAGGAGATCAGCCTGTGGTTCTGCTGAGGTGTTCAGGAAGCTCAGGTTCCTTTGATAGCAGCTTTCAGCTCTTCTGCACTGCTGGTTCTGGTGTCTCTCATCTTCCTCTTGACAACAGCCCACAGATTCTCTGTGGGATTTGGATCAGGCAGGTTTGTAAGCGTTACCATGGTGATTAAAGTAGGTATTCTTACCTTTGGGAGTGTGGGCCGATACCAAGTCCTGCTGGAAAATTATATCAGCATCTCCATAAAGCTTATCAGCAGAAGGAAGCATGAAGTGCTCTAAATGTCCTGGAAGATGGCTGAGTTGACAGTGGACTTCAGAAAACACCATGGACCAGAACCAGCAGATAACATGGCACCCCAAATTATCACTGACTGTAGAAACTTCACACTGGACCTCAGGTAGCATGGATTATAGGCTTCTCCACTCTTCCTCTAGATTCTGGGACCTTGGAGCAAACTTTACTCCCATCTGAAAAGAGGACTTTGGACCCCTGAGCAAAAGTCCGGTTTTAAACCAACTTTTTTATTGCCGTTGTTTGATAGAGAACTGCAAGATGATCAGGTTAACATCATTAGAACAACAAGTTCTCTACCTTCAGAAGATGCTGAATTTGTCACATTTACATCTGTAGAGAAACTCTGAGGCATTTATTAATTAATGAACCTGAAGTAGTTTGTTACACGTAAGGAAATAAAAAGATCCATCAGAACATGAAGGAACAGCTTCTCTTTTAAAACGTAGAGGCTTTGGTTCTGTTAGAACAAGTAAAGTAAACGCAGTTAACATATTTCTTTACATCACGAATTAAAATGTTAAAAACCCAAACTAGGTGTTGGTGAACATTGGAAGCAGAACATTATTAGATTACCTTCAGATGTTTCTTCTTCCTTTCAGAGCTTCAGCAACATTTTCTCTGCAGTAAGAAGGATGTTCTCATCGAGCAGCTGATCTCTAACCAGGAGAGGATTTCTGGGCTTGACCAGGAGGAACCAGAACGTCTGCAGATTAAAGAGGAGCCAGAGGATCTGTGCACCAGCCAGGATCAGGTGCAGATTGTCCTGAAGGAGGAGGCTGATACGTTTTTGGTGATCCCAACATGTGAGGAATCAGCCTGCAGTGAGCTGGAACCCATCAGAGACCAAATCCTCTCTGAAAACACTCTGGAAGCTGAAGATCATGACCATGAAGAAACCAGCAGGACTGAAGAGCTGAAACCAAAGCATCACTGTTTGAAAACCAGTGAACAGAGAGAGGAGGAGACTCCTGACACAGATCAGAATGAGTATTTCTGTAAACTGTGCACTAAAGGTTTCACTCAGAAGCGTCACTTGACTAAACACCTGAGGGTTCACTCAGGTTGGAAGCGTTTCACCTGCCCCACCTGTGACAAGAGTCTGAAAAATAAGCTCAGTTTGGTTGTCCACATGAGAAGTCACACAGGTGAGAAGCCGTTTCCATGTGGGACCTGTGGGAGACGCTTTGCCCACCAGATCAGTTTGAGTCTCCACATGAGAGTTCACTCAGGAGAGAAGCCATACGAATGCAGAGTATGTGGCAGGTGTTTCCTTACCAGCAGTAACCTGACATGTCACCTGAGAACTCACACAGGTGAGAAACCTTTCTCATGCGCAATCTGCGGCAGAAGTTTCAGTCAGAGAGATAATTTAAAGAGGCACGTGAAGATCCACAGAGGCGAGAAGCCATATTCCTGTGTCACCTGTGAGAAAAGATTTTATCAGAAAAGTCAGTTAACTGCACACCTGAAGACTCACAGCAGCGACAGGCCGTTTCCCTGCGACATCTGCGGGAAAGGCTTTTGTGACAGCCATGACCTGTCCACCCACATGAGAATCCACACGGGGGAGAAGCGTTTCCAGTGTCTCACCTGTGGCAAAAAGTTTAGTCAGAGAGGGAATTTAACCATACACACGAGGACTCACACAGGTGAGAAGCCTTTTGAATGTTTAACCTGTGGCAAGAGTTTTTGTCAGAAAGGTAATTTAACGGCACATCTGAGCACTCACAGCAGCACCAGACCGTATGCATGTGAGACCTGTGGGAAAGGCTTCTGTGACGGCCACGACCTGTCCACTCACATGAGAACCCACTCAGGTGAGAAGCCTTTCCAGTGTCTCACCTGTGGCAAATGTTTCAACAATAAATTTAATCTGATCGCCCACATGAGAACGCACACAGGAGAAAGGCCCTTTCAGTGTGGGACCTGCGGCAAAAGCTTCTGTCAGAGAGGGAACCTAAACGTCCACATGAGGACACACACGGGTGAGAAGCCATTTCCATGTCTCACCTGCGGCAAACGCTTCCAAAGAAAAGGTCACCTGACTGCACACATGAGTATGCACAGTTAGCAGAGAAGATTAAACCCACCCAAACACTTCAGACGTGATGGTGCTGTGGTTGGTTGGTCAGAAGATGGAACTCCATGACTTCAGCATCCCCATGTTTCTGTTGTTTGGAGAAGAAAAGACAAATACACCCGTCATAGTGTGTGGAGGGGGGTTGTTCTGAATGGGTTTCTACCTGTAACTCCCTGGGTCTCCATAAATAAGACATCATGCCAGTATATGAAGGCTCTGTTTTCCTTTTTGTCTGTTTTCAGGGTTTTTTGTGTAAAAAACTGTTTATTTGTATAACATTTGTATATTTGGAGTTATTTAAAGATGGGACAGTATGATGGCTTCACCTAGCTGTTAGCTCCCTGTCTGTTTTAAAGATAAATTATCTTGTGCTGGTAACATACTGACTACTCAAGGTTTAGTCAGTTCATGCGCCATGTTTGGGATTGGTCCTCTGGTTTGAATAATTTCTCCCTGTCCGGACTCTCCATGTCCCGGGTATCCATGTCTAGAATCTACAGCTACTTTCATACTGCAGGTCTTTATGCTCAAATCCGATTTTTTGCTGATATCCGATTGTTTTAATTTATTTTTTAAGTGGTCGTTAAAACTACTAACTATATGCGACCGCCATCAGACTTCACCCTGAACGGGTCACGACCCCAAGGTGACCCGCATGCGCAGGAGGAGAATGTAGACGCCACACAGCAGCTCACTGTTTATAGAAGTAATAAGGGATGTCGGTGATTCTGTGTTATTATTGAGTTGGTTGAGTGTTGGGAGCCCACAATAAAATGAGCACAACATAACAAGACAGAGACTGGTAAGACAACGAGCCGTGATGCTGCTGCTGGAGAGACGCTTTAAAAACTGTCGGATACGTTTCCAATTTAGTACATGTGAAAGTGGCACAGTTTGGAATGTTTTGGATGTACAAAGATCAGAATTGGGCCGATCTGATTGCCATGAAAAATTTGGCTACATGCCATGTGTGTGTGTCCCAGTCATTGGCACTTGGTGGTTAAAGTTTTAAATAAATTCAATAAAACCAAGCTGTTCAGCAGAACTCTGTGTCTAATTGATCACATAATTATGATTAATCTCTGGATGCTCAAAGCTGAGCACTGACTGAGTTTAACGAGTGACAGCAGATGAGTGTAATGTTGGCTTGTTGGTGCCACAGCTTTAGGAGGAACCAGGTGTGAAACCATGCTGAGAAGGTTGGATGGGAAGAAAAAGGGAAATATGTTCAAAGTTGTTTAATTTTTCTGTTCATGAGTTTATGACCCTGGTACTGTCCAAATAGTCCTGAATCTGCAGAACTTACTGTTTGCATCCTTCTGATGACGCCGTCCTATCCATATAATATGAACCCAGGGTTTACTTCCAGCAGCAGCTGTTAGAAGGTCCGTTCACTTTGATCAGAAAGGGGCTTAAAGAAAATATCAGTCACACCATGATACCACCACCAGTAGGTCTTCGTCACAGCATCTAGATGCCTACATGGATGGAGGAGCTGCCATATGACTGGCTGAGTAATTAGTGTAAACCAGCAAGTGAACAGGTGTACCTAATAAATTGGCCTGTGAGTGAACCTTCTCTCATCGTCTCGGTCTACAGACACCAGCTTGTAAATAAGGAACATGGCACCATGATGTTAGAATAAAACCACAGCTTGTTCATTCATTCATCCTTCATCTGTATGATGAACCTGAGTCACCATTAAGTCTCTTCTTCTGTGGTTTTATCTCCTCATTACTGGTGAGATTTCTGCAGGATGGTGATCAGCTGTGATCCCATCAGCTGAAACTCTGGAAAAATACAGCTGATACCCCACCTCCAGCTCCTCCTGCAGTGAGCGGTGTTGCCTGGAGGTGGACTAGAAGCAGATCCAGGACTCAGAACAGGAACTGAGTGAGAAACCTGAAATAAAACCGTGTGAAGGAATGCTGAAGAATCACTGCAAACACAACTCGGGCTGAAGAATGAGGAGCATGATCCAGTCAATAATCGTTAACTGAACCAGTTCATTATGGCAAATCTGAACAACTGATTGGTTCTTTTTCAACGAACTGAGTCATTTTCATCGACTGGAAATGAAACCAGATCCAGTCTGGTTCAGAGTACCACCACCTGCTCCACGAGCTGCATCTGGATCACGGTCGCTTTCAGCTGTACTTCCGCCTATCCAGGAACCAGTTTGAGGACCTGCTGCCCCGCGTTGGGGGACGAATCAGCTTCCAGGACACCAAGTACAGGTGCTGCATCCCTGCTGCAGAACGTTGTCCATCTGTCTTCGGTGAGTAAATAAATCTCAGCTCAATCGATAAACAAATTGTACTGTCCAAATCTTCTAAATACAATAAACATTTTTGTGCCTAAACATATGGATGAGGACTAATAAAATACACCAGGCAAGAGCTGATATGACAACAGATTGTAGCATGGTAGCGTGTTAAATAATTAGGTATGGCTGATCTGCAACTTAGAAATGGGGCTTGCTGACATATGCATCTGAAAATTAAATACTTATGAATAAAATATGATTTCCATCCATTTCTTCAATGTATGAGATCCGCCCTGAGTACCTCAAGTCTCTGGATGTTGTGGGGCTGTCATGGTTGACACGCCTCTTCAACATTGCGTGGCAGTCAGGGACAGGGCCTCTGGACTGGCAGACCGGGGTGGTGGTCCCCCTTCATAAGAAGGGTGACCGGAGGTTGTGTTCCAACTACAGGGGGATCACACTCCTCAGCCTCCCTGGTAAGGCCTACGCCAGGGTATTGGAGAGGAGAGTCCGGCCGATAGTCGAACCTCGGCTTCAGGAGGAGCAGTGTGGGTTTTCGTCCTGGCTGTGGAACACTGGACCAGCTCTATACCCTCTACAGGGTACTCGAGGGTTCATGGGAGTTTGCCCAACTGGTCCACATGTGTTTTGTGGACCTGGAGAAAGCATTCGACTGTGTTCCTCGTGATGCCTTGTGGGGGGTGCTCCAGGAGTATGGAATCAGGGGCCCTTTAATAGGGGCCATCCGATCTCTGTACAAGCGGAGCAGGAGTTTGGTCCACATTGCCGGCACTAAGTCGGACCTGTTCCCGGTGCATGTTGGACTCCGGCAGGGCTGCCCTTTGTCTCCGGTCCTGTTCATAAACAAATCACAACACTGATATGCACCAGGTGATAGCTTCAGAACCTAATTTGATGTTTTGATGAAGAGTAGCCTAAAATCATGCTCCATTACGTGTAAAAAATATCTGGTAAAAACAATCTTAAAAAAAAGGTTAAAAGAACAAACCGACTGGACCTCAGTTCTTAGTTAAAGACGATCCGCTCTTCATCCAAAGGGCTTTCTCAACTCAAAGCTGCGCAGAGAGCTGCTCCAAGCTTTTAAGCTGTTAGGGATCAGATCAGCTCCTTAAGTAGCTTTGAGTTTTGGATTCTTCATGTCTTGGACGACTGAGAAGCTTCACCAGCATTTGGTAAAAAGGTTACCGAGGTATTTAGTAACTGCTCTGCTTTTACGTCTAGTTTAATTTGTAAATAAATTATGTAATCAGAAAGGAAAGAAACTGTAGAGTTATGATCTAATTCTGGTATTTTATAGAATAGTACATTTAAAGAGTATTAAAAATAACAAGAATTATTCTAAAATAACTCCCTGATGTAGACTGGTGACCTCTCGCCCCATGACCCTGCAGTCGGGCCCCAAGCAACATAAATCGGAAAACATTTATCTTTTCTGGTTTAGACTTCTCCAGCAGGTGGCAGCAGTGCACCAGGTGATCGCTTCAGCACCTAATTTGATTAGAACAGGAAGCAGCTGTGTGGGTAACTTCCGGTGCAGCGGTTAGCATCGTTAGCTTGTCTGTGTTGCTCTGTCTGAGTCTGCGCAGCAACAATGTGTTCAGTTCAGCCTCTGAGAGAGTTTATCAGAGAGAGACTAACTGCAGCTGCTGAAGACATCTTCTCACAGGTGGAAAAAACCATCGTCCAGTACGAGGAGGAGATCGACCGTCAGCGCAGACTGCTGGACCTCACCTGGAGACCCCGAACCGGCCAGAACCCCGCAGGTAGGTCCAGGCTGAGGGTCTCAGGAACTGAGTCAGAATGAATCGGTAACATAAAGTCAAATTGACGGCTTTGAGACTAGATTTTTCTTCAGGTGTTCTGGGTCAGTACTGGTGCCTGTGGGTCAGAACTAATGACTTAATTTGAAAGAGAAGACAAATGATTCTGGCTCTCAAGTTAAACTGAAACGTGAAAGGTTCTGGTACCAAAGAACAAAAACGGATAAGATTCAAACTTTTTTATATGTCGCTTTAGTACCGTTAATCTTTTATTAATGTAATACCTTTTTAGTGGTTCTGATGTCAGTTAGTTTGGTCTCTAACTGTCCCTTTGTGCAGCCCAAAGGACACAATCGGTACCGTAGAATGAACCCGTTAAATCAGGCGCAGGAAATGTTCTGCTTACACGACCTTTCATTGTTTCCTGGAGCTGGGCTGGACCAACCAATCCTGTTTTGAAGTATTCCGTAAAGATGGCTGAAAACATGAACTAAAACACTGACTTCTAAAAGTTCTGCTCATCTTCAGGTGAATCACACATGGTTCTGTTGGACCAAAGCTTAATCAGTATGTTGCTAAGTGCATTGTGGCTCTGCTGGTGCTGTTTCTGTTCTTAGTGAGCACCTGCAGATGTACATCTCTGTCTGAGGGGATGGTGCTTCAGGAGCCTGGAGAACATCCAGCAGACATGAACACATCTCCTCAAAACATGGAAACCTACAAGCGGAGGTGGTCTGCAGGATTCTAAGAAACATGTGATGATGATGATGACTTACCCTGCAGTAAAGACAGGTTTAGCTAAACATGATTAATGTCCAGTGACCTGTTCAGGGTGGTCCTGTCTCTGGCCCAGAGACCGCCGGACATGGAGACCGCCTCCCCGCGACCCTGCATGGACAGGTGGTTGAAGACGATGGATAGATGATTAATGACTTTCTGCTTGTGTTTCATTACAAACGTAAATCCCAGATAATCTGGAGTTTATTCAGCTGCTTCACATGGTTTCATTGAAAGAAACACATCTGCTGTTTTAGCAAAAAAACGTCTTAGTTGCAGTTTTTTAGAGACTTTAACCGAAAATCTTCTTGCTTCCTGCAGCATAAAACAATCATCTTTAAATATTTCCCTGGTATAATTAAAAGGAGATATTCTGGGAGGCCAAGGAGGTCTGTGTGATGCTGAGATTGTGACCGCGATAAATTTGGGATATATTGTGCAGCGCCAAAACCTTCACAATAATATTACGTTTTCCAGTAACGTATAAATTTATCCAAACAGCAAAATCATAGCATGAAGTTTGCTTAGGAATCAGGAGAGGAACGAATCATACGTGTTTCTGTAGGAGAAAGGTGAATGTTGAGAGACAAGTGGTGAACAGAAATCAGGGATTATGCTTTAGATGGTGGACTGGGAAGAGATGAATAAATTAAATCTTAATTTCCAACATGTGAACAACAAATATCAGCAGGAAAAAAAATAAGAAAATTGATCAAACCTTCAGTGGGAATTAAATCCTAGCCTCATGTAGGATGTTATAATACTAATTTAGACTTTACTGATCTCACAATGGAGAAATTATCTTCTGCATTCAACCCATCTCTTAGGGAGCAGTGGGCTGCCATTGTGTGGCGTGGGGGGAGCATTCAGGCCCTGAGGGTCTTACTCAGGGACCCAGAGGGGCAGGCAGTGGGATTGGAACCAGGGTACTTGTGGCCTCTCCAGGACGCAGATGCCCTGCTCTCTAACCACTAGGCCACCACTCCCCATGTGAGAATGCTCAGTTCTGATTGGGGCAAAAGAGGAGGAACAGCTCCCATCAGAGATAGAAGTTGTGAATGCTCAGAATAACATGTTCATCAGATTTGTTGAGTATGTCGGGATTAATGGTGTTTGATTCCAGCTGGGATGATGTCCAATTCTTGTTCAGGTCACAAAGCATCATCCAGGAGTACTAAGCAGACACTTCTTCTTCGTGTTTTACTCCCTACATGCAACACTTATATTAAACTACCAGAAAACAATAATTAAAAGATTTATGTTGGAGCTTGATTTGGAGTGCAGCTGTTCTCCATCCTGCAGGTTGTTCTACACTCAGCTCTGTGGGGTTTCAGCTGTTTCTCTCCAGGATGAAGGTGCTTCCAGCATCTCCATAAAGTTCACTTCTAGCTCAGTCCTCTCAACCCAGAGTTGGTCGCATATGATTTCCGGCTACACAGTCGGTTCTGGTTCTGGTTGTCCTGTAGGTCTCCTCCCGTTGTTCCCTTTCTATGTCTCCACATGCGTACTCAGGATGAGAGATTGCTGCAAAGTCAGCAACACCATGCCATCACCTGGGCTTCCTTAGACCCTTTCCCAGTTGGCATTACACAATCAGCTGGATTTGACTGTGACTTATTAGAATCTGTTTGGACTTGGTGTAAATTTTCAGAAATTATTTTGTTTTGGTAAAATTACTTCGTTGAGTTTTTTTTCTATGTTTCCTCGTCAGACCTCCTACAGAACAATGCCTGGAAGGATGAGGGTCACACTGACCGGCCGTTCTGTAACCTGGAAAGGAACTCAAGTCTTAAGCAAGAGGAACCAGAACCACTACACGTGTGTCAACAAGTGGAACCAGAACCTTTACAGATGGAGAAACACTGGAAGGAAGCAGAACATCTGGAGCTTAAAGAGGAGCAGAATGAGCTTTGTGTCACTCACTGTGAAGACCAGCTTGATTTCAGCCAGCAGACCGATAGCTTTATAGTGACTGCTCCTCTGGAAGAAGAATCTGAACCAAACAGGTATCAGCACTCTACTGCAACCGAGATCCAGAACCAGGAAGGAAGTGATTGTGAAGACTTGGGATCAAGAAGTTCACCAACCAGAGATCAGAGTGACAGAATGAAAGTGAACATTCCAGCTGATGGAGATCAGCCTTCTAGTAAAATCTGTGGTGAAAGTTTCTCTCAGAGCTGCTTGACTCACCAGATGGAGACTCACTTGGGTGAGAAGCACCTGACCTGTAAGACCTGTGGAAAAAGGTTTCATGATAAAAACACGTTGAAATTCCACATGAGGATCCACACAGGTGAGAAGCCTTTCCTGTGTCACACCTGTGGAAAAGGTTTTACTGAGAAGATGCAACTGACTCGTCATATCAGAACCCACACAGGCGAGAAGCCTTATAAATGTAAGACATGTGGGAAAAGTTTCCGGGTCAAAGACTCTCTGAATACTCATGCAAGGACTCACACCGGTGAGAAACCTTTCCTGTGTCAGACGTGTGGAAAAGGTTTCATTGACAAAAGTACCTTGAGACTCCACATGAGGATCCACACCGGGGAGAAGCCCTTCTCATGCCTGACCTGTGGGAGAAGCTTTCGTGTAAAAAGTAGCTTGACTTGTCATATGAGGACTCACACAGGCGAGAAGCCATTCTCATGTGTGACCTGTGGGAAAAGTTTCTGCGTTAAAGGTAGTTTGACCACTCACATGAGAGTCCACTCGGGCCAGACGTCCTTTACATGTCAGACCTGCGGAGAAAGCTTCATGGTACAAACTAATCTGATCCATCATATGAGGACTCACTCAGGGCAGGAGGTGTAATCCTGCAGCTTCTCAGACTCTGCAGCTGGTGCGAATCTGAACGTCTTTGTTATCAAACTGTTGTCCTAAAAACAGTTAGTTCTGTGATTGGCAGAAAACTAATTGGTGCACCCCTGTTAGGACTTCTTTAGGAGGATAAACCCCTTATTTGTGTCCTCAGCAGCATCTGGAAAGCATGTTGTTCTTCTAACCAGTGAAAAGTGTTTAAATGAATGTTACCTGCAGCAGGTAATGCACATATCTCTTAAAATATGCTGATTACAGTATTTTCAGACCTTCATGTCTGAATTGTGTCTAAAACTTGAGTTGTAACAAGAAGAAGGAACCATGGTCCAACTGCAGAGGAAGCAGTCAGGTTTGGTAGGACCCCCCTGCAGACCTTCAAGGCCCAAACCAGGCCTGGAAGATGGACGGATGGAGGTTTTGCTGGTTGAGACTGAAATGAGGTATTCATCTGTTTTTCTGCAGGATTTTTAATGAATTTAAGGCAAACCTCAGAAAAACATCCCTCCATGTAAGTTTGCACACAGCCCTGCAGAAATCCCCTTCATCTGCTGACAATGTTTAGACCAGTCAGTTTAGACGTTTAGACCAGTCAGTTTATTCTTTCAGTCATTTATACCAATCTTGAAGTGAACTCTCATAATAACTGTATTTTATACTCAGGACATTATTCCCACCTGTGGTGATACTAAGTTCAGGTCTTAAGACGCATTTCAGCTACTCTCATTTTACAGCTTTAATTCCAATACTTCCCCATCAATTAGTGAAAGGAGTTTAGATCATTTATTACACACCATTATTAATTCAACTGAAGTAAAACCAGATTATTTAGATTGATTCTCCTTTCATGAGATGCATGTCTAATTTCCTGTCAGAAACAGTCTTGGTTTAATGAAGACTGCAAGAAATGGGAAAATATGCGAGGATTTATCAGCCCTGATAAAGTCCAACGTTTTTCTTAGATATGAGTTCAGATCGGATGGGCCACCACCTCTAAGATGTTTTAAAGATCAAAAGTAAGAGCACGTTTTGCAGTTTGTAAAAGCAAACAGAAATCCTGGAAATGTAAGGGGAACAAAACCATGGCAAATATGAAGAAGGAGCTAACCTGAAAAGATGGGAAAACAAAGCTGTTTATAAAGGATGCGATTTATGCCCGGAGGCAGTTAAATATGTTACAGAAAAGGAATCTTAAAGTTCATGAAATTCTACGATTCTTTTCCTAGATTCACGTCACTAGGAGCTACTTTTAGTCTTAGGATTCTTTGTGAATATGGGCCCTAGGTTTTATTACAACTAGAGCACTTTAACACTTAAGTAAAAGATGCTGAAGGTATCTGTCCTTTGGGTTCTGTTGCTTCTGAAGCGACCGGAGGGCAGAGGACTGGTAACGCCGGTCGGGATCAACAGCTTTTAATTTGTGTTCAGTTCACAGCATCTACATTAGGAAACAGAATTACCGGGTTTGTCTGCAAAAAGAAAAATCTCCATGTGATTTGTTTGCACATGTACAAAGATGTTTTTACTGTAAAGATGGACAAAAGAGAATAGTTTTACTTTTTAATAAAAGTAAATGTGCAATATTTGGATACAACGTTTAGCTGCTTTGTGTGGTAATTTATATGATGGCAAATGTATTTAATTTGTTGAACACTTTTAGTGCTTTACAGAACAAATGTGAAACTTTAATGGCACAGATGGTGATAAGATGGAGAAAGTTAAACCTCCAATTTTGTTCTACTTCACTTTCTAAGAATCAGCTTTTGCTGAGATGATGTTCAGATTGAACCATAATTTTAAAGAGGTTCGGACCTGCAGCTGCATGGTTCTGAAGGGAAGCTTTCATCATCATGAAGGGACTACAATTAGTGGTTTAGAGAGCCAACTTCAGATGCTGCTCAGTATTTTCAGTGTCACAAATCAGGTTTACTTCTTTGTCACCATGGTAACTTCTGCTTGCCGAACTTAGTGTGGCGGGGTTAGGTTAGGGCTCTCACTTAAACACTATTGAAAATGTCTCCTGACATTTGGCTTTCCCCCAAACATGCAGATCTACTCATTTCTGTCTTCATAATCTGGACCTTGTGCTGACATATGGCTTCAGGTGTGAACAAATAACAGTATTTTCTCATAACCTTGTGGTGAATGAGCATTTTAATAACCTTTCAGAGTTATTCAACTGAGTAATTTGCCACTAAGAGAAAAGTTCATTTCCGTAGAGTTCAGCAGTCTGACAGCTTCAGGTAGGAAGTTGTTTCTGAGCCTGTTGGTCTTGCTCTGAATGCTCCTCAGCCACCTGCCTGGGGAGAGGGGCTGAAACAGTCTGTGGGATGGGTGGAGTCCTTCATGATGCATCATTAATCTGACCAGAATCTGTAAAACTAGTCAAAGGTAAACCATATAAAAACAGCAGGAAGATCCTTCAGGTAGCAGTGAAGAGGCTGAAGAAAATATTGTCTGACACTTTCCACTGCCAATATCTGCTCTGATAACTGCAATATTGATTTTTTTTTCCCTGAGTCCATCTCTCCAGGCCAGTAGGTGGCGATACATGCAGTTAGAATCTGGTTTTCCAACCAAAACCGGAAGTGGACCTGAGCTTCAGCGTTACCTTAAGCCTGGACTGAGGCAGTGTTGAGTGAGATAAATATTCGGGTCTCTGTGGGATCAGAGAGGCTACCCGCTGCTGCTGCTGATGAAATTGTCATAATCTGAAGAAAAACAATCGTCCAGGACGAGAAAGAGTCTGGTCGTCAGCTTCATATCACCGGGAAAACCCGAACCAGCCTCCAGCGAAGAGGTATGGACCAGCAGCGGTACTGATGTGTTTTTCCTGAGGAGAACATTTGAGGGACGTTTTAAAAGCCGCTTGCTGCTTTGAGTCTTTATTACAGGAGCTTTGTGCTAAAACTGACCCGACAGGAAGCCTGTTTCCTGCCTGATTTGGGCTCAGATTTAAATGCTAGCTAAAGGCTACAGCTAACCCTGCGGTAACCTTTAACCTACGCCCCCCAGCCTTCACAAAGTCCACCAACTTCCCTCCCTTCTCCAGCCAGCCGCAGTCCTCAGCTCGGACTAAAACAAACGGTTTTACCGATTAACTGGTAGCGAGATCAACTGGTTGAGAACTATTCATATCGCAGATGTTTGTAAAGGTTATAGGTGGCTGCGTCGATGCCTGATCAAAACACTGCAAACGTTAAAAACACGGCTTTGAATAATGTCGCTAGCCTTTTGGATCTATCCAGCATTACTTGTATGTGAGGGCTGTGAAACAATATGTTAAATTTAAAGATAAAAATGTGTCTAAAAAAAGATGTTTAACAGCAAAAGATAAAAAAAAAGCGTCTAAAGAGGGGACTGCGTCAAACAGCGGCCAGGAGTCTAAAAAGCTGAATCTGTGATCCACCACTATCTGGAGTTATTAAGACCGAAACAGACTGAAACATGCAGCATGGCATTTAAAATGAATAAATAGAATTCCTTTAGTTTAACCGTGGAAATTGTGACGTCTTTCAGATCGCAATCGTACTTTGTCATGATAAAACTGACATGCTCTGTAAACCTTTCAGTATGTCAACTTAATTAGCTAACAGTTCAAACTCATTTATCTATCTTTTTAGTCTTAGCCCATAAAATAAATAAACATGTCCGAAAAAAATCAAACCCTCAAAATGAACGCCTAAACTCGAACTCATGTCCTCAATACTAATATTGTCAGGTTGCCGTTGTTGTGATTATGGTTATAATATTTAATATTAACAATTTAATATTTTAATTAACAAGAATTCGGTCTGTAAAGTGTTGTCCAGAGAATACCATCCCAATAAGGCGGTGGTATTAGGACAGCTCTGGCATAACTGAATAGCAAAACTCACACAATTTCTTAAAATACAAGAATTTATTAACAAAAATAAGTCAACTCAAAGTCAAACATATTTCAATCAACAAACTCTTTACTATGCTAAAACAATCCAACTAAACTACCAAGCAGAATGAAAGGATAATGAAGACCAACTACGTGCAATATGAACAAGTGAATCAAAGACGTGACGCAATATTACTATTCAGTGTTAATTATGTTTGAGAACCAAGGATTATCTGGAAGAATCTGGAAATGAGGTTAAGTTAGCAAGATCAGATAAAACATTATCTTAATAAAATAATGTTTTAAAGAATGATTTGTTGGATAAAACCAACTTTCTGGATGACTAATTCTCAGTGGTGTTTAATTATCTGCCTTTATTTAGAAAAATAATATTTGAGGAAATATTATTTTAAATAAAACCAACAACCTTCCTGGAGAAATGATACTTAACTGGTGTTTAATTAGTTATCACATTTTAGTAAAATAATATTTAGGGAAATATTATTTTCCTAGATTGGAAACTAACAACCTTTCTGGATAAATGATTCTTAATGGATTCGTAATGTGGCGGCCAGTTATGCATTACCTTAGCCGTTCGCTGCTGAAGCTAAGAAAAGAAGCTTGTAGCTTGTTATCATCCCTTTAAAATCAAACATGAACCTGTAAAATACCATCAATAAAAGGATCAAAATGCATAAGCATTGACGGCGCGTTAATACCAATCTGTGTTTAAAAATCACCCTTTTAATAAAGATTGTCTTAACTTTAAAAACACTTAGACAGTAATTGGTATGCCTTCAAACAATTCACAATTCACAATGCAAGATCAGATGAAACTTTGTTTTAATAAAATAATATTTAAAAGTTAGCTGATCAGGTAGTCTGCTAGCACTTAGCTGAGTTTTCTCAACACAAACAAAAACAAACGTCATTAAATGAACATTATTTAGATTATTTAACTCTAAATTAATCTTCTCTGCCCAAACACTACCTCTATGTGAAGCGTACTGAGATAAAGGCTTCTGGGCGACGAGTTAAGGGGAGGGAAGCGGTCTGGTCATCCACGTGTGGACTGAACTATACGACAAGGGGACTAGCGATGCAGCTAGGGGGCGTCGGCTGGTTAGACGGCCCCGGCCGAACTATACGACAAAGGCACATTCAGCTCCTTTAGTGGCCGCGGTGCAGCAGGGTAGCTCTCGCTACCTAGATGTGAATGCAGGAAGCGAGAGTTGCTGCGGACCCGATGCCTTGTTCTCCAGGCCACGGGGAAAAGTCTGCTTCCATTAGACTGCTTCTGGAGGCCTCGCTTGTCTTATTACACCCTTTTATGAATGAATGCTGGGTACCCAAACAGCAATTCATTACTTAGCTTTGTTGCATATGATCGACGTGATCGTAGTCACTTTTGGATCCAAGTTGAAGAGTTTTGTGTACTCACAGGCAAGCCACATCCGCGTGTTGTGTCTCTCTGTCCAGTTCTGCTGGAAATCCGTGTGGTTGAGGCCGCCATGTTGGAGCACGGCATTTTTGTTCAAACAGTGACGGCACGGGGAGTCAGCTATGACTCCTCCTCTTCCTGGACTGGGTTAGGCACAAGTTAGTGTGACACTGAAAGATGTAGAAAAGTTCATACTGGCCTTCGATTATGTATGGTTCAGAGTTCACGATCATGTATGTTGTAATCCATGGCTGGGGTCCCAACACCGCCTTACCGACCTGTTACTGACTCTGAGACAACTGACAGCTGTTGGGGCTTTGGGAGACGGACCCAGATCAACTGATGACATTTCTAACAGAGTCCGGTGATCATGGGGATAATCTTAGTCCCAATAGTCAGTTTGTGTCAATATATTGATGCAATGCTGATGTACTATATATGCACTATAAGAATTATTTTTCTGTGTTGCCTCTTACAATGGAGTATTAGGGTCACTTGTATGCAAACAAGAGCAAGAATGTTCTGCAGTTTACCAGTTTAAAGTTAAAAATGAAGAGACAAAAATATACCAATAAGGAGGACAACACGCTTTTATTTTAATAATACAATAGAAATATGAAACCAGTGAAAAACAATACTTACTACACTAGTCACAACATCACTTAAATAACTGTCCTTTAGCTGTTATAATACTGAACTATATGATACATGTCAGGTCAGGGGCGTCAAAGTAACAAAAATTAACTCCAAATGAATTGAAAGTGTGAAGTCCCATCTTAGACTTCTGCGTGTTCGTTTATCCCGGCGAGAAAACTATACGATTACTTATCAAAAGAAAATAACACACGGAGTCTTATCGCAATTTCTCGTTGCCTGGGCCCAGGGAGAAGCAATCCGCTCTGGAATGAGCACACGAACACTTCTGCTCCTTTTCCTGAGCCCGGCTCTTTTATTAAAGCATATGGGCGTGTTACACAAAAGCATGCACGTCTCACAATCTTTTTCATTTACATTTTACCAAAACAACCCCCCCCCCCCCCACTATTCCAGATAACCCATTTCTTAGTATTTTAGCTTTAACGGTTGCTGTTGCAGGGCAGATTATCATTCTCACATAAGATTATATTTATCTCATAGTTGCAGGGCAGGCGTTGCAGAGCTGATCACACTTCCAGTTTTTTTCTCTACTTCCCTCCGTGACCTTTTGCTCACCGTTCTTATAAGCAGTGCAGTTTCACACTTTATTTTGCACAATCTTATAGCTCAGAGTTCATAGTTGAAGCACAAGCAGACTATTTCTACAAAAGTGTGAAATACTGAACATGGTAAAATTGAGTGCTGTAAAAACCAACATGTAATTAATTTAGCCTCTGTGAAAATTAAAATCCGTGAATTTGGAGGTCATTAAAATGATAACATGGTAAATATTAGTGTTGTGAATATTGAGGTTATCAAATTAAATTTTTCCTGCTTTCATTCTCTGGCTTGATTTTTAGCGGCTGCATATTTACCACTTCAGTTTTATCATTCATCGCGTTCACGGTGTCATTTTTGTTACTTCCAGTAGATCAGAATACGGCAGCACACCCGGCGTGACATCTTTTAGTGCTGGACAGCTATTAAAATTCCTAATCAGGATTAATTGAACTGTTATGTGCAAAATTCAGCAATGATTCAGAAGTTGTTTTACTGCCTTCTTTCAAACTTTCAACAGTAGTTGTGTAAAAGTATTTGGTTTGCAAACAGTTCAAACAAATAAGAGGCTCATTAACTGCAACATTCTAAAGTAAATGCATATTTATTATGGTTAAATAGTTATCAGATGTTTAAATAAACAACTGAATAAGGAACCCCCACAAATGAGTAATGCACATAAATTAGTTTTGGCCCTTGCGAGTTTCCATACCAGGGCATAAACCACCACAGTTCATTTCTCTCGTCCTCTTTGCACTCTCCAGCATTATTTAGAAAATTAATTTAGAAACTAATTTTGCCCTTAACTTGACTGTCAGAGGAAGGAGGTCCACCTCACCACTCCAGTCAAGCTACCAGGGGAACGCTGAAGTTTCTCCATGTTCTCCCCCTCCCTGGTCCTCCTGTCTGCATCTGCACGGCGCAGCCTCACATCCTGACTTGAATAGACGTGTTCCTCCACTATACATTGGAAACGATAGAGAGGGAGATGTGAAGTCACATTAGTCACTGAGGTTATTAATTAATGTTTTCTGTGGTCTGTTTTCACTCCAGCCTCCTGACCTCTACCTGACCAGCACCTCTGTGACCACTAGAGAACATCCAGTTTGGTCCAAAAGGAATCAAAACATCTGAGGATGATGGAAGATCTAGTGGAACCAGATCCTCTGCCGATAAAGGAAGAACAGGAACCAGAGCTTGTACAAGTAAAGGAGGAAGAGGAGGAAGGAGAGTTTCTGAAGATAAAGGAAGAAGAGGAAGAACCAGAACTAGCGCAGATAAAGAAGGAAGAGGAGGAACCAGCGCCTTTTCATTTAAAGGTGGAGGAAGAACCCGAACATCTGCATGTTAAGAAGGAAGAGGAGGAAGCAGAACCTCCTCAGATGGAGGAAGAGGAGGAACTCGGCATCAGTCATGATGATACCTGTATGCAGACTCTTGTTTTTAAAGTGAAAGACCACAGAGAACCAGAACCAAGCAGTATCCGTCTTCTCACTGAGAACTCTGCTGAAACTGAGAACCTAAAGCAGGAAGGAAACAATGATGAAGACTCAGGATCAAGCCGAGGTAAGTCTTTTTCCCAGAGTTCCTTGCTCACTTACAGGTAGACATTTTATTATCTTTGTTGGAAAACAGATTTGCTGACTGTCCACACATTAGTCAGTCAAGTTCCCAGGCAAATCAGCCTTATTTATAACTGGGAAGTGTAGAAGAAAGTTCTGAAGACCTTTGTTTTTTCAGGATGTCTGGTCCACAGGTAAGGGCAGCAGGAGAAGATAGATGCATCACTTGTTTTAGTTCTCGCTTCTTTTCTACTGAAGACCTGACAAATCGAGTGGACTCAGAACATTCAGAGTTTTAACTACCAATAAGAGAACATTAAATTAGATCTAACATGGACCGGTAGCCAATGCAGACACTTTATCGGTGTGATCTGAGCTCTCTTTCTGGTCCTAATCAGAACCCCTGCAGCTGGGTTCTGAACTAGCTTGAATCGAGCTAAAGTTCTGTTAGGAGGACCAGAAAGCAGAACATTACAACAATTTCTTCTATATTCTCTGCATTGGACTGACCCCCAAAACAAACTGGATCAGATTTGGTGCACGATCCGACGGAAAATCAGGTCGCATGATTTCCATAGCATGTTGGTTGGACCTACTCGCTGGATTGGTTGGTTGGACCTTCTGTGCAATTTGACGGGAATGTGATGAGTCCATAAGGAAATGGGACACGGTGGCAAAGTAAAAACACATCCGCTTTGGGTAAAATACAAACTAAAATGGTGAAATCGCAAAGTGAACATTACGCACTTTCGATCGCGTTGGTTGAAAATAGTTTCGCCAGGTTAATTTTCAAGATGGACGGCGAGCAATTGGTCGTTGAGGTAGATAACATAACGGTTTTTATTTAACGCGACACACCCTTCATACAAAGACGACAGCCAGAAGGAAAGAGCACAGATGGAGATAGCAGAAGTTTTGGGAATTTGTGGTGAGTATGAAATATTACTTTTGAAATGTGTTTAGATTATCATTATGTAAGTGTCAAATGTGTAATGTTTTATTGTTTTTAATAGTGTGTAAATATTGTAAAGCTATGTTTCATATAGTTTATTATAATACTTAGTATCATAATTACGGTTGGCCATCAAGAATCTGTTGGAAACGGGACAAACATTCCAATTCTCCCGGAATTGTTCAAATGTTTTAATTTCGATTTCTAGTTTTGATACCTAGTCCGCCAACCGAAAGAACAAGCCGCCGAACACCAATGAAGAAGAATCTGCAGGATGTGTGCTCGCAACCATGGACGGTGTGCGGCAGCGAATGAAAGCGTGGCTTAACTTTAAAAAACAAATGACCAATTGGCTCAGTGCATCGCTTTGAATAAGATTATCTCGAGGGGCATGACCAACATGATGAAACACCTCGGATTCATGGTGTAGAAGTAGCAGAGTGCCCCGTCTATAACGCTCTGCACCGGTTTACACCAGCTTTCTTCCGCTGCCTCTTTCTTCGTATCTGACACCCAGCCACTGTAGTCAGAATCAGTTCAGTAAAACAATAAAATAAATCTTATACCCATCAGGAATTGCTAACGTTAGCCATGGAGTTGACCAGACTCCATGGTGAGCTACTCCACTATGTCTAAGGCCTCTGCTGCATGGTGGTGGAACCAAAAAAAGACTTTTCATTTGCGGACAGATCTCGCTTCTCATATTTATGGGGTCAAGTTTTTTCTACACCCAGTGAACGTGTTTCCTCCACTGCAGAAGAAACTATCTGTCCAGAATAATCACGCATGCTGCCTAAGAAGGCAGATATGATAATTTAAAAATTTTTTTGTTTGTTTCTGATTTCATCCTGTACCTGCTGCTAATCTGGACTGGGTTGTACAAGCTGTTCTTTATTTTTTGATATTCTGCACCAGGTTAGCCCAGTAGCATGTGTAAGTAGCTGCAGTTTTAGACACTGTGTAAGGATTATGATTATTGATTAATTAATATTTATCAAAAAGTATAATGAAAAATCATAATTCAGAAAAAATAATTTCTTAACCAAAAATCATTACTTACAAATAGAAACCAGAGATGTCCTCTGGTGTTATGATTATGGGCTCAAAGTACTTGATGAACTAATTGTAATTATTATCATTAATAATTGATAATTATTAACAAAAACCACGCTAAATGTCACCGTTTAATCAACCACTTCACCGAAGGTAGGGAACTTTGACCTTATTTTGACAGTGTTTATTTTGAGCATGAGTGATTTATCTAACAATAAACGCTTTCTCTTTATCTACGGTACAGACCAAAAGTTTGGACACACCTTCTCATTCAAAGAGTTGGCCTTATTTTCATGACTATGAATATTGTAGCTTCACACTGAAGGCATCAAAACTATGAATTAACACATGTGGAATTATATGCTGAACAAAAAAGTGTGAAACAACTGAAAATATGTCTTATATTCAAGGTTCTTCAAAGTAGCCACCTTTTGCTTTGATTACTGCTCCGCACACTCTTGGCATTCTGTTGATAAGCTTCAAGAGGTAGTCACCTGAAATGGTTTTCACTTCACAGGTGTGCCCTGTCAGGTTTAATAAGTGGGGATTTCAAGCCTTATAAATGGGGTTGGGACCATCAGTTGTGTTGTGCAGGAGGTGGATACAGTACACAGCTGATAGTCCTACTGAATAGACTGTTAGAATTTGTATTATGGCAAGAAAAAAGCAGCTAAGTAAAGAAAAACAAGTGGCCATCATTACTTTAAGAAATGAAGGTCAGTCAGTCTGAACAATTGGGAAAACATTGAAAGTGTCCCCAAGTTCAGTCGCAAAAACCATTAAGCACTACAAAGAAACTGGCTCACATGAGGACCGCCCCAGGAAAGGAAGACCAAGAGTCACCTCTGCTGCGGACGATAAGTTCATCCGAGTCACCAGCCTCAGAAATCGCAGGTTAAAAGCAGCTCAGATAGGAGAACAGGTCAGTGCCACACAGAGTTCTAGCAGCAGACATACAGGGGTTGGACATTGAAACTGAAACACCTGGTTTTAGACCACAATAATTTATTAGTATGGTGTAGGGCCTCCTTTTGCGGCCAATACAGCATCAATTAGTCTTGGGAATGACATATACAAGTCCTGCACAGTGGTCAGAGGGATTTTAAGCCATTCTTCTTGCAGGATAGTGGCCAGGTCACTACATGATACTTGTGGAGGAAAACGTTTCCAGACTCACTCCTCCAAAACACCCCAAAGTGGTTCAATAATATTTAGATCTGGTGACTGTGCAGGCCATGGGAGATGTTCAACTTCACTTTCATGTTCATCAAACCAATCTTTCACCAGTCTTGCTGTGTGTATTGGTGCATTGTCATCCTGATACACGGCACCGCCTTCAGGACACAATGTTTGAACCATTGGATGCACATGGTCCTCAAGAATGGTTCGGTAGTCCTTGGCAATGACGCGCCCATCTAGCACAAGTATTGGGCCAAGGGAATGCCATGATATGGCAGCCCAAACCATCACTGATCCACCCCCATGCTTCACTCTGGGCATGCAACAGTCTGGGTGGTACGCTTCTTTAGGGCTTCTCCACACCGTAACTCTCCCGGATGTGGGGAAAACAGTAAAGGTGGACTCATCAGAGAACAATACACGTTTCACATTGTCCACAGCCCAAGATTTGCGCTCCTTGCACCATTGAAACCGACGTTTGGCATTGGCATGAGTGACCAAAGGTTTGGCTATAGCAGCCCGGTCGTGTATATTGACCCTGTGGAGCTCCCGACGGACAGTTCTGGTGGAAACAGGAGAGTTGAGGTGCACATTTAATTCTGCCGTGATTTGGGCAGCCTTGGTTTTATGTTTTTTGGATACAATCCGGGTTAGCACCCGAACATCCCTTTCAGACAGCTTCCTCTTGCGTCCACAGTTAATCCTGTTGGATGTGGTTCGTTCTTCTTGGTGGTATGCTGACATTACCCTGGATACCGTGGCTCTTGATACATCACAAAGACTTGCTGTCTTAGTCACAGATGCGCCAGCAAGACGTGCACCAACAATTTGTCCTCTTTTGAACTCTGGTATGTCACCCATAATGTTGTGTGCATTTCAATATTTTGAGCAAAACTGTGCTCTTACCCTGCAAATTGAACTTTCACACTCTGCTCTTACTGGTGCAATGTGCAATCAATGAAGACTGGCTACCAGGCTGGTCCAATTTAGCCATGAAACTTCCCACACTAAAATGACAGGTGTTTCAGTTTCATTGTCCAACCCCTGTATCTCTAGAACAACTGTTAAGAGAAGACTGTGTGAATCAGGCCTTCATGGTAAAATAGCTGCTAGGAAACCACTGCTGAGGACAGGCAACAAGCAGAAGAGACTTGTTTGGGCTAAAGAACACAAGGAATGGACATTAGACCAGTGGAAATCTGTGCTTTGGTCTGATGAGTTCATGTTTGAGATCTTTGGTTCCAACCACCGTGTCTTTGTGCGGCTCAGAAGAGGTGAATGGATGGACTCTACATGCCTGGTTCCCACCGTGAAGCATGGAGGAGGAGGTGTGATGGTGTGGGGGTGCTTTGCTGGTGACCATGTTGGGGATTTATTCAACATAGAAGGCATACTGAACCAGCATGGCTACCACAGCATCTTGCAGCGGCATGCTGTTCCATCTGGTTTGCGTTTAGTTGGACCATCATTTATTTTTCAACAGGACAATGACCCCAAACACACCTCCAGGCTGTGTAAGGGCTATTTGACCAAGAAGGAGAGTGATGGGGTGCTGCGCCAGATGACCTGGCCTCCACAGTCACCGGACCTGAACCCAATCGAGATGGTTTGGGGTGAGCTGGACCACAGAGTGAAGGCAAAAGGGCCAACAAGTGCTAAGCATGGTGCTTAGCGCTCAGGTGTTCAAAACCAGTGAGACACACAAAGCTTCAAAGCACGGCAGCTTTCAGAGTCCAACACCAATCAAAGTTTCAATAAGACATTGCATGCACATACAACTTAGAAGACATTGGACTATAAGTGGCAATTCTAAATCACCCTAAAATCCTACTCTATCCTGCCCAAGCTATTTCTGATAGAAATAAAAACAAAACGGGATTAGTTGGTGTCGTCTTCTCTGGAGCAGGGGGAGAGGGGGTAGTTTGTTACGTGTCCGTAACAAACTCTAAAACGGTCGGCTTCCCTCCTTTGGCAAAAGGGGAAAAATATGACGGACCATCAGCAGTCGACTGGAACAAAAACAAAAAGGAAAATTTCGTCTCCTTGGAAAACCTCCGTGGGTTTTTTCTTGGGTTGCGTGTTAAATCCACGCCTTCGATCTGTAAAGTAAAACTTGCTGGTCTTCCTTTCCCGGCAAGCCTTTAGCTTGTTGATCTTCTCATGCGTTTGGCCAGTGAGGAGAATGAATGAAAACCCACGTGTGTTTCTTCTCCAGAATGATGCGCGCCTCCGTTGCGTGGAACCCGTTACTCGGTTTCCAGTGAAAGAAAAAGCAATAGTGGAGCGTCTCACATGTTCTTATGGCTCACTGTGACATCAGAGCTGCGACACCCACTTCCTGTTAACTGCAACGCATGCTGGGAGATGGTAAACAATGGTCCGACAACTGGATATGTGTAAATGTTGTGTCCTAGCCATGAATGAAACATGGACTTGAACTGTAACAGAGAACTACTTAGTGGTAAAAAAAAAACTCTAAATCCCATACTACTTTTAACCTGTGTTAACCCAAGTTTTAGGCCAGCCCCAGGAAGGAGGAGTCACAGCGGGAATCCCAGTGATGTTATGGGGATCCGTGAACAAAACTCTGCTCCCAACCACACTTCCTTTCTTATGCCGCCGCCCTACAGCATAAGGAGAGGCAACCTGCGAGAGGATCTGAAACTTGATGGCGAGTAAGACTCTACTTCTTCAAAGAATCCTTGGATCCAGCATAAAACACAGTTAGCTGTCAGCTTATCCCGCAGCTGTATAACTGCTAAAAATAAGACAAACTGCTTGTTTTGTCTGAGCTCCTGCTGAAAATCACCTGAAGTCATTACAGATTACTCTAAAAGACGTAGATGAACAGTTTCCTTTCTACTGCCCTGAGAGAAGACAGCGTAGGAACCGTTGCCCTGCCCGCCTGCCTCCTGTGCCAGCCCAGGCAGAGGTCCACCCCGGAGGCTACAGCGCTCCACCGCAACCAAGCGGCCAGACCAAGCCACCACCTTCGCTACTCAACTCAAAGCCCTTTGGACGTTCTTCACTCCTGTTCTTCAGAAAGGTTCATGTGAGAGGTTGTGTCTGGGCAGAAAAAAGTTGTTTAGGATAAAACAACCTAAATATTGTTAATTTCATGGTGTTTGCTTTTGTTTGTGGTTTTTGAGTGCTAGCAGGCTACCTGCTGAGCTAACGCTAATGGTTGTTGAGCCTTTAGTTCTAAAAAACAAATATCCACACTGGATATTGTGAAATCATTGCATTCTTTTTATGGGTCCCCTTTTCCCTTTATTTGTTTATAGTTAATTAGTTTTCCTCATTCCTTGTTTCATTGTTTCTAGCCCAGTTAAATACTTATAGACTGAAATATTTTAACTTGGAGTTGAATTGTTTTTGTTAATAATTTTTTAGAATTTGGAGAGAAGTTGTTTGTGTTTATTCCATATGTGTGCTCAGCTTACCTCTTTCATCCGTTGTTCCATAATACCACCTCCATGTTGGGCTGCTATTCATGACAGACTGGAAGCAAAAAGTTCATACAATTAAAATTTATTGAGAAGTTCAGACTATTTCATCCAGATATTATTCTGGTTAGCTAGCTCATTTAAACCATGTTGTCTTTTTGACCCTTCCTTTTAAAAGCATCAGAATTTAGAATCAATAGGAACTGGTTTCGAAACGAAGAATCAAGACCGGAATTGTTCAAATTCAGACAATGCCCGACACTTATAATGTATTTGTATACATATATTTTTAAAATATAATCACAAAACTTTAATGAAGCTTGTTTACAACATATGAACTTTGGCCATAGCCAAGCAAAAATGACGCCTTCCTCAATGTAAAAAACACTTATTTTTCATGCAATACAGTTTTTAGAATATGTACAAAAAAAGCAAATACACTTGTGCCAAAACATATCACACCATTCTGCTTCACCATGGCACACTTCCTTCCACAGACATAAAATACTGGCTCAGGCATAACAAGTGGCTCCATGTGTTGCTCTGACTCTTCATTTTCTTCCAATGACATCTGTCATTTGGAGCCAGCAAGAAGTTGTGTAGAATGTATGGTGCAACTACTGATGTGTCCACATGTTGTGGGATGAAGTTAATGCAATGTCTGAGAATCCTTCACCTAGCTTCATCAACCATCCTTGCACTAGACAATCTGTAATTTAATATTTTCATGGTCTGAGGTAGAGTCTGACTGAGGTATGGCCTCATCCAGGAGGTTTTTAGTGGAAATGCATCATCCACCATAACAAACGGAACTTTACCAAGGTAAGGAACTCTGAAGTTGTTTTGGATTTCCATTCGCTATCCCTATACCCAGATCAGACCCTGTGTAGACAACTCCATCACTGGCCCATCCATCACTGACCCTTCCAAAGTCCCCCACCTGAATAAACCTAATCATGTAATCGGCATCAACTAGTGCCAAAAGCACGATAGAAGAAGTGTTTGTAATTAAAAAAAATCTGACTGGCTGATTTGGGTGGTACTTGTATGCCAGCATGCTTCCCATCCACTGCTCCAAGACACTTTGGGAAGTTCCTCTTTTCCCAGAATCTTTGGGCCACCGCTTTCTAACCTTTCTGTGTTGACATAGGGGTGAACTGCTCCATCATGACCCTCTTAATGGAGTCACACATGCACACTGTACCTCAGCTTTGAGCACCCCAGGTGGTAACTGAAGGCTAGGCTGACCATGGATTCCCCCAAAGCCAAATGCCTGTGATGGAATAGAAAACAAAAGGTAGATGCTACATTTAGGAAAACCTCAATACCAACGAAGCTGGGAAATTGTGTAAGGGTGCATTCAGACCGAAAGCGAATGACGCGACCAGAGTGATTCACATGTTATACCTATGTAGAGGCGCATTCAGGAGCGAAGCGATGCGAAGGACTTGTTTCAAGCGAGGCGATTAGGACGAATAGAGCAAGCAAAATCGAAGCGAAACCCACGATGGATGAGAAGCGAATTTTGCTGGAGTGGAAAAATCTTTTTTTTTTCAATTCGCATCACGTTAACCAATCAAAGAATGGATGTCTGTAACCTAGGGTGAAGGCCCGCAGCGGAGATCGAGCTGTTTTCATTGAAGATGGAAGACAAGATTATAGTGGTGGTTTGTGGTAGGCCTGAATTGTATGACTCAGCCAATTATTATTATCGAGACAAGTTCAGAAAGGACCTAGCCTGGAGAAGAGTCAGTGAGAAGACTGGAGTAACAGGTGAAACCTTTAACTTAAAACTTTAAACCACTAGATTGCGCCATTGTACCACTGCATTTTGGCAAACTTTTAGCAAATTTTGGGGTGGAAAATAACCTGGGTAGCATTTTTTTAACCAAAGCATAATAATAATAAGACAATCCCTGACATGGCCACCACAGGCAGGCTACAACCCCCCCCCCAAAAGTGTGGTTGCTACCAATTTAAGCCTGTTTCTGGAATACACAAATATTCATGTGAGTTATATCTCACAAATGATGCATCTATATATTTTCAGAGGATGTGTGCTGCAAAAAATGTAAGGGATTGCAGGACACATACCTGAGGGAGAGAAGGAAGGAGCTGGAGAGTAGGAGGAGTGGAGGACCAGCAGGTGCGGTGAACAGGTGGAGGTTCTCTGCCGTCCTGTCATTCCTCGACCCCTTCGTGACTGCACAGCCCACCACCAGCAACATAGACCGGGTCGAGGAGACGGCAGAGGACCTAACTGCCCCAGCGCAAGGCCAGGAGACATCGGAGACAAAAGGTATGTTGCCAAACCACATTTAATAATGAAAAAAAACATTAACTTTGACTACTGTTAATATTACACTAGCATGTCATGTCTCTTTTTACAGAAACAAATCGTGATAACACAGAGGACAGGTCCCATCCACCTGAAACACCTGCTGATTTATCTATTTCCAAGTTTCAGGTCCCTGCTCCTTCATCCTCTGCTGCTGCATGCACTCCCATAGGTGTGTACATGTCATAGTACGGTGTAGATCTGCACATCAACACACTGGCACTTTGTGGAATCTAATTTAAAAACTGTGTAATCTTGCAGGAAGGAGGAGGACAGTGCGACCCCGGGAGGAGCCATCTGCGGTGGAACGTGCGCTTCTGGAAGCCCTCCAGAACCAGCCACCACCACCTCCCCCACTAACACCCCTGCGGGTCTTCTCCTCCAATGAACATTTCCTCATCAGTTTAGCTCCATCCCTGGACAGACTGACACCACATGAGCAAGATCTATTGAAACTGCAAATAATGAAAGTCATTGTTGACCATAGCACAGTTGTGGTCAATTTGGAACATCTGGACCCCCAATAATTTTTTTAAAATGTTTTCATATACGTGGCAGTTTCTCCAGGGATGGACCTAACTTCCTCTCCTTCCTTCTCTCCATGCCACTCCATATCTTTTCTTCATCCGAGTTCTCTCTGTACTTGTCTCCCACAATGTGTTGAGTCATACAACTCAGGCAATTATGTAAATAGTTGTGTATTTATTGTAATAAATTTTGGTTCTTGCAAATATTGTAGCTCCTATCATTTCTGAAATGCATTCTACTGTTAACGACATAGGTAAATAATACATAAATAACACACATTTTCCGATGGTACTTTTTGTGAAACTAATGGCATCGGAATTGATGATTAAACTAAGTTGGAGACGCAGAGATCCCTAGAAATTTAAATAAAATATAGGTGCATTCCTGCTTCTTCTGCTTAATGAAATGATGGGAGAATCATCATTTTAATTCAGCAGGGTTGGAGATGTTCAAATGCAATCAAATTTCAGATGCAAAGATTCATCTAAAATGTATATGCAACTCTACATCACCAACTATGCTTCATGGATTAATGATCATTTGATTCATCTGGGTTGGAGATGAAGGGATGCATGACAGTCAGCTCTGCAGAGGCCTGCTGACGAGCCATTCAGTTCATTCAGGTCTGTTGGAGAGAGGATACATGTAGAAGTTTCTGGGTGGTTGCTCTGGAGGACTGGAGTAGGAGACCCCTGTTCTGGAAGAAGCATCCATACATAGTGTGCAGGTCATACAGCACACACACAGGAAGACACAACAGAGGACCTTTTAATTGTCAGGATGTGCATTGAGTTTCAGTGCAGTTCCTGCAAAGAAAGAAGGGAAAGCAATACCTACAAAATGAAACATCACATATATGAAAAAAGACAAACATTCATGTACACCCAGGATGAAGGAAGGTTTGCTCTTAAGAGGTGTGTGGGTGTCTTTGAAAAAAGCCATTGCGATTTAGTCCTGAACAGGACTGTTCAATCATGCTGTGGGCTGCCATGGTACTGCTCCCCCCGCCACAAAGAATTCTTTGAGGGCATCCCTGACACGCCTTGCCTCTGTTGAGGAGTTGTTGGCAGCTACCCGACCCAAACCTTGCAGTGGCACCTCTTCAGCTGCTGGACCCCTAGCACGCATGAAGTTTTGAAGCACACATGTGGCCTTTACACACAGCTCCACAACTTCAGTGCGTACCTCAACGACGGGCCCGGGAGATTATTTTAATTAAAGACCCGCTCCTTAAAGGTCAGATGCCCTAATCCAGGGTAGGGCCACATCATGTTCATCCTCAGCGGGAACGCCTCATCGGCCATGAAGACATGGGGCTGGGGACCTCTGTGCTCAGCTTCAGGTAGGTGCTGTGTTAAGGGGCAGACGGAGTGTGCCAGCCCGCATAGCCTGACCAAAGGCAGCGTTGGCCAGAATCCTGCCGTCACAGGTCCGACCATAGCCCCAACATCGATGACACGGAACTGGTATCCCGTGTCCACAACTGCCAGGAGGACAATTGAGAAATCCACCTGGTAGTTATTGAACTGGTCTCCAGAGTTTGGGGTTCCAGTCACCTGGATGTGCTTGCCGTCCACAGCGCCACAGCACAGAGGGAAGTTCCACTGGTGCACGAACTCCTGAACAATGGACCTCCAGTCTTTGCCATGAACTCCTCCACCAGGCAGTTCCAGACGGCAGCCACCACCTGAGGGGCAATGCTGCAGACAGTGGAGACTCCCACACGGAAACAATTGTCCTATAGTAGTCCCCTGTGGCAAGATACTGAAAAATCATACAGTACAAACTTTACAAGATATCTGAATTGGAAAACCATGATTTAAAACTGTTTTCTCTACAGAAAGTCTTTAATAGATCTAATAACAGACCCCAACAAATAATGTACTAACAATGTATACTTACTATTACTACTTACTTGTAGTACTTTAAACATTGGCGCTTAAGTTTGGGTATATTTACTCACAAACTGAGTGCAAATTGCTTTTTGTGTCTTTGGATACCAAATCTTTATTGCAAAACTCTGCAGTTTTAGCCATTATATCGTGTATTAAATGTAGTGGGTAACTAAACACTATAGCCCTCTTTTCAGCACAAAGGGTGCCATATGAGTATGAAACTCCAAGCAATTGCTCCAGGTACATCTGTTCATGTAGGAAATGATATTTTCCCGGCCGTGGAACAAAAAAGTATTCAATTTTCAAATGCATATGTCAGCAAGCCTGATTTCTAGGTCGTCGATCAGCCGATATCTAAACTACATAATTATTCAATACTTATGGCTACCATGCTACATTCTGTTGTCATATCAGCTCTTGTGTGGTGTGTTTTGGTGGTCCTCGTCCATATGTTTAGGCACAAAAATGTTTATTTTAAAGATGTGGACCGTACGATTTGGCTGTTTTGCTATTGAGCTGAGATTTATTTACTCACCGAAGACTGATGGACAGACGTTCTGCAGCAGGGATGCAGCACCTTTAGTTGGTGTTCCGGAGGCTTATTCGCCCCCCAACGCAGGACAGCAAGTCCTCAAACTGGGTCCTGGATAGGTGGAAGTACAGCTGAAAGCGACCGTCATCCAGGCACATCCACCTGGAGTAGGTGGTGGTACTCTCCAAACTGGTTCCGTTTCTGGTGAACCCAGGGATGTCCACGCCAGCTGCGTTGTTTGGCTCTCCATAAATAAAATACCGTGGCTCGCTCCGTAAAATCCAGGTCCGCTATGTTGAGTTGAAACTGGCAAGCAGCAGATCGGAGCTCCTCCTATTTTTGGAGAGTGAATCGTTATCGCTCGTTGGCCAGGTGAATTGCTGGCTAAATGTCAGGCGAGCAACACCACGCAAATGAGGTGAAAAATTCGCTGTTCGGTGTGAACGCACCATTAAACGTAAATAAAAAAAAGAATACAATGATTTAAGAATCCTGTTCAACCTCTATCCAGTTGAATCCACTACAAAAACAAAATATTTAATGTTCAAATTGATAAGTTCTTTTTTGTTGTTGTTGCAAATATTCATTCATTTTGAATTAAATTCTTGCAACACATTCCAAAAAAGCTGAGACAGGGTCATGTTTAACACTGTGTTACATCACCATTTCTTTTAACAGCAGTCAGTAAGCTTTTGGGAACTGAGGGCTAATTGTTGGAGGAATTTATTTTTTTAACAGTAGGCTGACAGGAAAGAGGGGCAGAGAGAGGGGGAGACATTTGGCAAAGGTTGCCGAGTCCCGGACTCGAAACCGGGATGGCCACATCTAGGACTATAGCCTCTAGATATGGTCACTCGCTTAACCCCTACACCACCAGCGCCCTGCCCTCAATTGTCGTATTTAACGCTTCATAATGCGTCACACATTTTCTGTGGCAGACAGTTCTGGACTGCAGGCAGGTTAGTCTAGAACCAGAACTCTTTTACTGCGAAGTAACGTTGGTGGAACACGTGCAGAATGTGGCTTGCCATTGTCCTGCTGAAATAAGCAGGGACGTCCTTGAAGAAGACAAAACAGAGCATTATTGGTGCTTTCACAGATGTGCAACTTACCATGTCATGGGCACTAAAGCTAGGTTTATACATTACGCACTGAACAGGGTGCGAGGAACCCGTGCGCTGTTGCGGCATCAGAGTGTACACCTCTGATTTTTTGTAACTTAATGCGCACTGCAGAGTTTCGTTCAAAATGGAGGAATTTGAAAGAACCCTCGCTAAGCAAGTTTGCCTGTAAGGACATTAATATGATCCATCATAGATGAATCCTAAAGAAAGCCAAATGGCACAAAACGCATGATAGGAAATTGCTACTACAATAGGTAAAGAGGAGTCAATTGATTGAAGACATGTCAAAATATTAGGGATCGGTTTATGAAAGCCTAAATAAAAAAAATCCAAGGGAAGAAAAGTTGATCAGGGTGTGAAAAACAGCAGTTTCAGCCATCCTACTAGAGCTGGGGTGGCTTTGTGAAACACAGAGACAGACACCAATGTGGTCGTGTAGTCTACTGCCCCCTGTGGATTTGGAGAATACTACACCAATGTCAGCATAAAGGATAAACACCTACTGTGTATGTTCAGGCTCGGGCTACGTCAGAGGAGCCCTATGCAACACCCTGAAGGGCAACTATAACTGAGCCTTAACATGCCCCTATACCATTACAAATGCAGTTCGATAACGATCCAGTAGTTGTTTTCCTCTTTGACCCAGAGGACATGACGTCCATGATTTCCAAAAACAGTTTGAAATGTAGACTCTTCAGACCACAGCCAGTTTTCCACTTTGCTTCAGTCCATCTCAGATGATTATGGACTGTAGATGAAATCCTTCAATTCCTTGCTGTTGTACATTGAGAAACGTTGGTCTTAGACTGTTGGACTATTTACTCACAAAGCTGTTCACAAAGTGGTGAACATCGCCCCATCCTTGCTTGTGAACGACTCAGTTGCATATAGGTTGAGCAAATCATTGTATTCTGTTTTCACTTATGTTGTACAAAAAGTCCCAACTTCACTGGAATTGGGGTTGTAATTCATACGTGTCACTCTTTTTGTAGCTGATCTATGCAAGGATCGCAGGAGAACTCTTCGTGACACGTTTCTCAGACACAACAAAAGAATTCAACTCCCAAGTGGATCACCCGAGTCGCCACCAAAGGACAGGAAGTACCAAGACATAATGTCCTTTTTACTGCCATATGTGCAGCCAAGGTAGTGAGTAAACTGTTTCCACCATACTAAATAAATGTTTCTAAACTTATAATTTAGTGTTATATTTAAATCACTGTGTCTTTTGTAGCAGTTCAAAGAACAGCCTTTGTCCCACCGGAGGTTTAAAGGGGGAAAGAACTGGGATCCCTCTATCACTAGCTGACACAGAGGAGCGGGCTATCATGCCGAGCAGCTCTTATTCAACACCACCAACCTCTGGTGAAAAGAGGTCCCGTAGCCCAACGGAAACCCCATCAAGGAGACCAGCCACAAAGGCAAAGAGCACAGGGACCCCAATGGAGGACCGCATCATGTGTCTTTTGGAAAACCTCACTCCAACAAACACTCACAAAGAGTCATCTCACTTTGCTCTCAGCACAGTCCCCATATTGACTAAACTAAGTAGCCCAAGAAGGCGGAGAGCGAAGAGAGAAATCATGCGCATCTTGGATGATCTCACAGATGAACAGGAAGAGCAACAAAAAGCTACTGCGTCGACATAGATTCTGCGTTCCATATGTACTCTGAATTCGGCATTTCCAACCCCTCGAATGCCCTCGAAAGTCGGAATTACAAGTTGGAAAGTCAGGATAATACGCCCATACCCAATCTCTGCATTCAAGATGGTTGCTACTCGCATCAATAATTGTAAAACGTTCTTGCTGTGACTGTTTTTAGCAGCTCTCTATTATTTATGTAACATTTAGTCAGTCGTACACGTACTACTTTTCACTGTTTATAAGAGGAGATGTTTCAACACTGTTTATATGAATGAAATGCCGCATGGAACCATGTTATTGTTATTGTTGTAAGACTGTTGTTACAGTTGCTAGCAATACGAATGAAACAAGCATGAAAACTGGAACACTACAACTTGGAGATGACGTAAACTCCAAACATCCCAGTTCCGATTTCCGAGGATAATGGAACGCAGCAAGAGACACGATTATCCACCCATTTTACATCCCACAATACTCCCCCTGGCATAACAGTGCCCCAGCCTCAATGGCAGGTTTCCAAGCCTTTTGCCCACCCACCTTAGTCAGCATCAGGAGTTGCACCCCCAGACCCGGATCTCAATGGGAAGACTCAAACAGCAGTCCTTTTTTATAAAAACTTCTAAGTTTGAATTTCTAGAGAACTGTGTTTGACTTTTTTTGAGTGTGACTGTTTTCCTTAATAAAACAAGTTTAAAAAACTTGCCATGTAATGATTTCCAACTAATGTTAAAGCCATCTGCCAATCTTGGTTTGGGATCTATTGCGGCTCTGTAGTTTGTAGATTGCTGCCTGAGCTCCCGTCCAATGATGGAGAGACGTTCATCCATTTTCTCTGTACTCATCTGGAAATATTGCCACTGCCTGTCCAGTCTCAGCTCTGCAATAACATGATGAAAATCTCCTTGTTGTTTTTGCTGGTAGAGGGGATGGACCGACAGATGTCTTCTCGTCCTCAACGCTAAAGATTTTGAATATATAGTGTACTTACCCATGGTATGAGCTCAGAAGTACATGAAAGTGGAACGGCGAACTTGTTTGAGCAGCAGGTGCAGTTTTGTGTTTACTCACGGACCAGTTTATGTTGATAAATCTGGTTGTTGCGTGATGTCAGGATTTCTGGTACAAACTCTTGCGTGAATACTCTCAAGTCCGGTGGTCCATTAACGGACTGTCTGGTTGGAGCCTACATGTTTTAAAGAAATCGGATCGGAGCGTGTAGAGTTGGTCGCAAGCCGTGTGTTTTGGGGATCAGAAAGAAAAGGTTACACTGTGGCACTGTTCTTCAGATGAAGAAATGTGTTTCTGTAACTGTAATGAAGAGGTCTTCATTACTTGGACTATCCCTATTCAAGTAATTCATAGCACTTTAAGAGCACCTTTGCACTTTATTAAAAGCACTTTATCTAGCACTTTAACAGTTTATTTAGCACTCCACTTTAGGCATGGATTTGCACATAATCATTTGCACACAAGTTTTAACTTTTTATTTAATATTTATTGAGTATTTTAGTGATGAGCATGTAGCCTTTTGTTCCAGGCTCTGCACAGCTGCTCCTCATTAAGAAGTGGGCGGGGTATCTGTGAAAGGAGAATTGTTAGTCAGAGCAAATAAGGTCTACTGTTTTGAAACTTGAGAAAATCTTTGTGTAAAATCTGTTTAAAAGTAAGTGTAAGTGAAGAAGTGTTGTGCTAAGGAAGTGTCCTCTCCAGGGTGTTTGGACAAATACTTCCCTGGGGGTCCAGACACCATTTATAGGTTCTGGGAGAGACCATGGAACATGTGGGGGATTTGTGCACTTAGTATTTGTGAGGTTTTATGGTGTTTGGGTGTGTAGGTTTAAAAAATATAAAATATTTATAAAAAGTAAGGGGGGGATATGTATATATTTGATAAAATGTATGTTTGAGTTGGAAGTTGTGAGGTGTAAACCATGTTGAGAATGGTTTAGTCCTTTTATCAGCTGTGCCTATTTAAGGCTGCAATTGTGTCTTGTTAGGAGGCTTGATGCTGTTAGGCTGAATGGTGTGCGCCTGAATAAACCAACTGCTACTTCCACCTTCCTCTGCCATTACTATTATTTCTCACTAGCAATCCAGCCGCAAAGGCCACCAGTTAACAGTAACATTTCGAATGTTATTTGTGAAACATAGAAGCCAATATGATGCAGGTGCTTCTAAGGTGATCTGATAGATTCATCGCCAGTGATCGCCACAGATTTGATTCTTTCATTTCTCCAGTGAGGTAAAGCTTTTGTATTTGTTTTTTTGTATTTTAAAGGCAATGGCAGACATTACTTTACTGATGGTTTTTTTTTGCTATAGAATCACATTAAGAAGGTACAATGTGTACAGGAATGCTTTTTTTAAACACCAATAAAGAACACTTGAGAGGTAAGGTTACGTTGCCAGTCTTTCGAGGATTTTAGTTAGTTTAAAATCATCAGTAGTGAAAAACAACATAGTAGTGCTCCTAAGAGGCCAACACCTTAGATGGAAGAGATGATAACACATAAACCATAAAACTGTACAATACGAAATCCCCTGGTCCCCAAACCCCTCCGGCCCTTGGGTGCGCCTAGAAATCCTGTCCATAAAAGTTATGAAAAGGACCGGTGACAAAGGGGAGCCCCGCTGGAGTCCAACATGCACCGGGAACAGATCCGACTTGGTGCCGGCAATGCGGACCAAACTCCTGCTCGGCTCGTATAGAGACCGGATGGCCCCTAATAAAGGGCCCCCACCTTCGTACTCCTGGAGCACCATCCAGAGGGCACCACAAGGGACATTGTCGAATGCCTTCTAAAGATCCACAAAATACATGTGGACCGGTGGTGCAAACTCCCATGAACCCTCGAGTACCCTGCAGAGGGTGTAGAGCTGGTCCAGTGTTCCACGTCCGGGACGAAAACCACACTCTTCCGGAAGCCGTGGTTCGACTATCAGCCGTACTCTCAATTCAATTCAATCAAATTTTAAGTTTATTATATGAGCCAAATCACAAAACACCCTCTCCAATATCTGGTAGGCCTTAACCAGGGAGCTGAGGAGTGAGATCCCCTATAGTTGGAACAAACAGCCGGTCACCAGCCAGCCGCAGTCCACAGCCTTGCTTCCACAGGGAATGGGTGGACGGCAGGATGAGGAGATCCTCAAAGTACTCCTTCCACCGCCGATAAGTCCCCAGTTGAGGACAGCAGCTCCCCACCCCTACTGTAAACAATGTTGGGCAAAGCCCTTCTCCCCCTCTTGAGGGCCAGGACAGTTTTGCCAAGAAATCGCTTCGAGGCCCAACGGTAGTCCTCTCTCAATGGCCTCACTGAACTCATCCAGGACCCGAGTTTTTACCTCTGCCTCACGGTCCCGTCAGTCGCTCACTTTGTTCCACAAGCCAACCACAGCCGACAGGACTCCTTCAGTTACAACATCTCTTACTACCAGTGTCCAACCACAGAGGTTTAGGGAATGCCTCCGTGGGACAGGCACCGCCGGACCTTACAGCATAGCTCCGGGCGGCGCAGCATCGCAAGTAGATACAGAGGAACATGGTCCACTCGGACTCTAATGTCTACGTCTCCTTACCTAGCCGGAATCTGTCAAAGCTCTTCACGGAGGGGGGGTTGAAATACATCCCAGGGTGAGGGCTACGCCAGACGTTCCCAGAGACCCTCACTATACGTTTGGGCCTGCCAAGTCTGTCCGGCTTTCTCCTATTCGAGCGGATCCAACTCACCACAGCGTGTGCGATCAGTGGAAAGCTCAGCCCCTCTCTTCACCTGAAGTCCAAACATGCCGGCGAATGGTCTGAAGACCATGACAAGCGATTTCACGACCCCTGGCCTAGGGTGTCCAGGTGCCAAGAGTCACTGAGAACACCCTTATGCTTGAACATGGTGTTCATTATGAACAATCTGTGACTAGCACAGAAGTCCAATAATATAACACTACTTGGATTCAGATCCAATCCAATCCAATCCAGGTGTCACTGTCATTTCCCATGTAGGCGTTGAAGTCTTCCAGCAGAATAATGGAGTCTGGAGGGAGACCTAGGTGTCTCTACTGAGTCTGCTGCCCCCTCGACCCAGTCCCAGATGAAGCAGATGACGACGAGTACACTACTGTAAATACAAATAATACACAATGCAATACATTGAACACTATAAAGAAAAAGAAACCAGGCCAAGTTGGATTGGTCGGCATCAGACAAAGTGCAATGTGCTGTTTGATCAGTAGACCTTCAAGTTGTCTGTTATTAGGCAGAAAAAGCAACAGTCAAATGGGGAACCACGGGCCCTCTCAAAGTGTGTATACTTTGGGGCCGTGGACTGCGGACCCAGACTGAGGACGTTGTCAAGTGGTGGACAAAGGAGTTTTAAAGAGTTCCTCAATCCAATCACAGTGACTTCTGTGGAGGAGGCGGAGTCTTAAGACTCTGGAGAAGGTGTTTTTAATCACTGACGGCAATGCACCGAGTGTGACTGAGATTCAGTATCAGATGCTGAAGGCTTTTGTTATTGTGAAACTGTCATGGTTGACACACCTCCTCAATGTTGTAACTCAAGGACTTGGAAAACACTGGTGGAGTGCTAGATTGGGGTGCGGGTTCCAAGTTTAAGGAAAGGGGACCTTTAAATATCTTTGTGTCTTGTTCCCAACTGATGGTAGGATGGAACAGGAGATAGACAGACAGACTGGGGCTTAACCTGCAGTACTACAAGCTGTGCTCAATTTAATGGCCCTACATTCCAACTCTCACCTACGGTTATGAAATATGGATCATGACCGAAAGAACAAGATCTTGATAAAAAGGGGTCCACATGCTGAGTGTTTAAAGTTGTTTAAGATGATATGTATGTGTGTGTGTTGGTGTTATTGGGTTATGCTTCTCTGTGTATATTTTATGAATTTATTTTATTCTCGTCTTCATCCTTTACTGTTTTTAAGCTTTTCTTTTTCTTACCTTGACCTGCTAAGGGACTGCAGTTATGAGTCAGCTGAAAGCTATAATCTGGTACTTCACATCAGATGGTAACATTCTTAGATACCATGAAGTCAGAGAGACATAATTATTCTAATCCAATTTGGCACAGTCCAAAGCATTTTAAATGAATCAATTGAAAAAACTTAAGTTTAATATATTATATTTCCATTAATATGCATTTCGTATCCCTCCCCAGACACCCCAGAGCATAACCAGGAGCAGAACTCCAGTTTGGGTCAGAAGAAACCCGATACTTCACACATCAACAAGGGCAAGGATGAATCGGACCCTCTGCAGATAAAAAAGGAAGATGATGGAGTCTGCATCATGTATGGTTTTACACCAGCATACTTGATTCTTCAGATGAGTTCTCAGAAAGGTGAGAAGCCTTTCTCATGTCAGATCTGTGGAAAAACGTTTCTCTACAAAAGTAAATTGAAATACCATATGAGAACTCACACGGGTGAAAATCTGTTCTCATGTCAGACTTGTGGAAAAACTTTCATCTGGCAGAGTAAACTGAAGGAACACATGAGAAGTCACACAGGCGAGAAGCCTTTCTCATGTCAGACATGTGGTAAAGCTTTTACTGAACAAAGTAAACTGAAACAGCACATGAGAACTCACACAGGTGAGAATCTTTTCACCTGTCAGACCTGTGGAAAAACCTTCATCTGGCATAGTCAGCTGACAGGCCACGTGAGAACCCACACGGGTGAAAAGCCTTTCTCCTGTGAGATCTGTGGAAGAGCTTTTACCCTGCAAAGTAAATGGAGACACCACATGAAAACACACACAGGTGAGCTTTTCTCATGTCAGACCTGTGGAAAAGCCTTTACCTTGCAAAGTGCTTTGAGAGACCACATCAAAACTCACACAGATGAGAAGCCTTTTTCATGTCAGACCTGTGGGAAAGCTTTCATCAGGCAAAGTGCTTTGAGAGACCACATGAGGTCTCACACAGGAGAGAAGCCTTTTCTGTGTCAGACCTGTGGGAAAGCTTTTAACCGGCAAAGTAGTTTAAGTCTTCATATGAGCTTGCACACAGGTGAGAAACCGTTCTCATGTCAGACCTGTGGAAGAAAATTCTGTTTGAAAAGTCAATTACTTGTTCACATGAGAATTCATACTGGTGAGAAACCTTTCTCATGTCAGACCTGTGGGAGAAAATTTAGTGTGAAAGCTCGGTTGACCGTTCACATGAGAATTCACACAGGTGAGAAACTTTTCTCCTGTCAGATGTGTGGAAAAGCTTTTACCCACAAAAATTCTTTGAGTTTCCACATGAGCTCTCACACAGGTGAAAAGCCTTTCTCATGCCAGATGTGTGGAAAAGCTTTTAACATGCAGGGTGGTTTGACTCGTCACATGAGAATTCACACAGGGGAAAAGCATATATCATGTGAGACTTGCGGAAAAGCCTTTAACCAGCAAAGCCATCTGACCTATCACATTAGATCTCACACAGGTGAGAAGCCTTTTTCATGTCAAGTTTGTGCAAAGAAGTTCAGTAGAAAAGATCAGTTGAATGTTCACATGAGAACTCACACAGGCAAGAAGCCATAAATGTCATTCTTCTTATTTGTATTTGAGATTTGAAGGTAAACATGCACCAGCATCATAGGATGCTACGTCATATATACATGAAAAGAAAACATACATTATTTAGATTGATGGAGACTGGAACAAAATGTATCCTTCATGATGCACTTAGCTTTGCTGTGGTGATGGTTGTGGAAGCAGGGCATTTGTTACTCGTCCCACCTTTGCTCTGCTGGCTGCTCCACTCTATGACCATCCTAGAAACATGGCCAGAATAAAAGGTTTCGGGTCAAAACTGAACCAAGAAAAACTGCTCCTTTTTTTTCCAGTATCATATCAGAACCTCTGAATCTCTTAAATCACGGAACTGGCTCCCTGTTTATCAAAGAGTCAATGTTACATTTTCCTGTTTGAGATTTGGATGGGATATCAATTTCAATTTAAACTTCAATCTAAAGTCGGATGTAAAATTGCCTTTAATATCTGTGTTTCAACATTTTTTAAGATGTTTTTAAGTGTTTGACATATTGAGTTTTTTTAAACCAAATTCTTAAAGATTTTTGTTATTTTCTCTTTGTCTGTCCTGTAAAGCACTTTGGATCACCTTGTGTATAAATGGTTCTGTAAATATAAAGTGGCCTTGCCTTTTGGAGCATCATTTAGGCATGATCTTGTCTTATTTCACCACTCTGCATCATTTTAATGTTTTTGACACTTAACAAATAAATGAAGGAAGAGGAAGCAGCTAACCACTCTCCTTCGGTTGCCACCTGTGGGCAGCATATCAGGAGGAGGACTCTGCAATGCATGCTCCAGCATAATGGCTTTTTACTGAAAGGTAAGCAATGGGCAGAACTGCAGCTGGGATACTGAAAGAATGAGAAGACTGGGAGAGATTAGGAGGATGTTAATGCTGTGGTCTGGACACATAAGGGGGTGTTTGAGCCCCAAAACCAGGAAGATTGAGGTGACCGAGCAGCCGAGCTGAGTTTTTTGCAGATGTTTCACACAGAAATTAATTTTATGATGTGTCTTTATGTTTAGAGAGTAAATTATTATTAGTTGCTGATTTTTACTGATGCATATTAATAAACAACATAGCTGAGTCACCTGGAGCAGTGGTGGTTTTTATAACACGTTTCAAAACTACAGTTCTAACAGGAAGGCTGTTTCCTGGGAGGCGGTGTTGACACAGAGAAGACGTCACTCTGAGTTGACTGAACAGAAGAAGTCAAATTTTTTTGTTTTTGTTTTGTTTAAGTCTTCTAGCAAAGCTGCAGCTCCCTAAATGGCAACCCATCCATGCCCTTTAACCACGCCACTCAGCAGTCTACATATATACTGAGAAAAGAAACTTGTACATAAATACTCAGAACATTATCGATTATTCATCAGTAAAGGCATACAAAGCAAACAGGTCATGTAAAGACACACACAATTCAATGCTTATTTTAATTACTTTAAATTTATTCACATGGTCAGCCAATTACATTCTTCCTCCTATCAGGTCATCCTATGAAAGAGCTCCATTTAAGATGGACTTCCTATTTCCAGCAATCCAAAATGGCTGCCCCAGAGGACACACTCAAAAGGAGATGTTTCTAGAGATGACCAAACCAGTAGTGATGGCGAGATCAAGCCTCTTGAAGCACAGAGGTTTTTTCCTTCAATTGCTCGACTCATTAGCCAAGGCATCAAGATGCTTCATTTGCTCTACAGCGTCAAGTGGACAATAAATGTAAAACAGGCAGCGTGATCATAATGACATGAATTTCTTAGGTAAAGCTTTTAATTGATTAAATGAATGAATGGTGTTTGTGATACCAATAAATTCTAAATATGGTCTCAAAATGATTTTAATCTGTCTTTATAATACAATGGCTGGATCAAAAGGCAAAGTGGAAAATAATATGGGAGAGGGTTGTGATGTGAATTTACTTACGAAACTTATGCTTATAATGCTTTTAATGACGATCTTTGTTTGACCAGGTGAAGCCTCCTTGAGATTAAAACTTTATTTTCCAAGATTTATAAAATATATTCCCTAACGTGGAATCATACCGGACGGTGGAGGTAAAAGCAACAAATCCTAACAACTCAACCAGCAATTAGTGCACATGAGCAGTCAGTGCAACCACAGTTTCATACAAGTTGTGATAAACATGATGCTATCCGTTCCAATGCTCCCCTCTTTTCTGCTGATTCCAAAGCCAAAAAAGACTCAAACAGATTGCTGAATCAGTCACATGGTTCGGCCCACCCTCGAGGCCTCGAACGTTACCACATACCTCATCAACACAAGCCTCGATATGCGGTTCACAAAACGTCTGCCTGGATTACTCGACACACGCCTCGAAGCATCTGCACACTGGACACGACACTAAAAACCAGCCTTCATGAATCTACAACTTCTTCTGAACCATTGTATAGAAGATTGGTTCACTGCTTGAAGCTTCATCCATTGTGCTCCAGGGTGACCCCTGCTGGCAAAGAGTTTGCTGTGAAGCCTTTGAGAGGTGGCTGAGGCACCTTGCATGATCACCTTGAGCTTTGTTGTATTGTGTAATTTACTTAAAGCTGAAATCTAACTTCAGGATTTATTTTCCCTTCTTGCCTAATAAAGTATTTTAAATATATTTTTAAACCAAAGTAAAAGGTAAAATTGAATTAATTTGAGATGAATTTATAATTATTGATCCTGAACAACTCTGGGCAGATCATATATTTACATGGTTTGATGAGGCTGTGTATGTACAATAACCCAAACGCTTCGGTGAAATCCGCCAGAATAATAAATTACTTTAGTGCAGTAGGGACACAAAAGCAGGGACGTCTTATATGCACACACACCACTCACTTGCCTCAGCTGGAAACACACGCACACACACCGTCACAGTCATGTTTCCAACCTCTGTCTCAGTTCTCTAAATACACAGCAGCATTAATATCGACCGAGCGCTGTTTCTTCCATCCTAAATGTATCGCTCAAGTGTTTCACTGCCCAGCAAACCAAAGTGATCAGCTGATTCAGGCTCAATGAAGCGAAGAACAAGAAAAGTTGAAGTTTTTACCCACAAGCCATCAATCAGCCCAATTCAGAGCCCTAAACTGGACTTTTCTGCACATTGTGTTCTGTTTTAATTGCACTATTCCACACTGCTTATTGCCAAACCTGAAATAGTATATCCTTATAAATACCACTATGACCAGAAATCTATATTTTTACCATTTATATTTTTAGAAATATATTTATTCTTTTTAAAACACTGGAAATATTCTTACCTCCATGTCATGATCCAGTAACCCAACTTCTTGGAAAGGATTTTTTTACTCCACCAGAGATCAGAGATATTCACCAAGTTAGACCTTGATAACACTGATAGACTAATGTAGTTAAATTAGGGCATTTTGAGAATCTACATTTATATTTTGGTCAAACCAAAAATTCTCTGCCTTAATTTACAATAGTCATAATCGTCCACAGTGTCCAGAAAAATTCAACTCAAGTCCCACAGATTTTCCATGAAAAATCAGCCACAGTTTCGGAGCTACAGCGGCCTCTTCAGCTTTTGGCACCCCAAAAATGTGTCCAAAACCTTTAAATAAATTCCCTTTTTTTATTACAGCAGCATAATTTCACTCTGAAAACCATTAATTTGATTTAATTTATTCAGTCAGAGAATAATCAAAGGAACCACACTTACTGGTACCGCTAACATATAACCCAAGTCTTCTTAACGTTGATCAGAGTCTCCAGGAACCTTGAATCAGTAAACCATGACTTCCTGTTTCCCTGTGGTGTAAAAATGATGAAACACAGATGATCATCTCTCCAAGAGCATCTAGCTGCAGACCGCAGAGAAAACGTTTACCAGAACCTGCACCAGCAGAACGCAATGTTCTGATTTGTTGGTTTAGTTATTCTCATTATTTAAGAGCTGCAGTTCACCTGTTCACCGGTGAGAGCATAGACACACGTACTGTAATTTTATTTCAGTTTTGTTTCAAAACATTCATAAAGATGTTGGTCAGAAATTTTCAAATTAAGAGAAAAAACATCAATTTCTAAACTTTAGTTTCAAAACACTGATAGAAGTAAAGAATAGAAAAAGAAAATTAAAACTCAAAAAATCTGTACATTATTAAAACACATCAAAGACAGAAAAAACAATAAAAAACAATAAAAAACAATGAAAAACAATGAAAAACAATGAAAGCCAAAGTAAAACACACTACAAAGGCAGAAACAGCTGAATTCAAACCAGCGACAAACCAACTCACTGTTTAAACAGGTACTAAATTACTGGTTGTTTTTAAGGAAGACTTCCTGAATAAATGCCCAGAAAAGGTTCATGAAATTAAAGTTTCAAAATCTTAAAGACTTTTTATTTCTTAGTTATTTAGAATATATGATAATAAAAGGACAAACCATCTAAATCTATTATTTATTTTCTTTTTTCATAAAGCCTCTGGTCATAATCCCGGTGTGTTTGTGTAAATGTGAGTTTGCACAGAAACGATAACGGCAGACATTTGGCAAAGGGTAAATGATGGACTGAACTTATATAGCGCTTTTCCAGTCATATAGACCACTCAAAGCGCTTTACACTAGAGGCACATTCACCCAATCGCATTCAACGCTCACACATTCACCGTGGCCTAAACCATTAACCCACTTGACCCATTTCCCATTGTGGAGACCAGGCAAAATGTTCACACAAGGTTACACACACACACACACACACACACACACACACACCCGTTCCTGTCTGGCCTAATAACCTATTGTCTAATAGTCTGAACCTTTTGAATAATTCTTTCTCATAGTTAAATAACCACAGCAGAACTGGTTCTGATCCAGTTAAACTGGGTCTGGGTTGTATGGAGAAGGTGAAAAACTAATTTCAGGCAGTTTTTATTAATTACTGGAAGATTGTTTGTTCATCTGCAGATTTACGAGCTACACTTCTTTCCAGCAGGTGGCGGTAGTGACGCTGCTTTCTGAGCTCTTTTAAAAACAGGAAGCACTGTGTGGGAAATCCGGTGCGATCTCGGTAAAGGAAACACCGCCAGGGAAAACGATCTCGATTTTGAAACCGAAGGGAAGAAGACTTTTTTGCCTTGGGACTTACGGGCCGCTTCTTCTTTCAGAAAAAAAGGATTAGCAGGAGAAATTACTTATTTTGGAAGTGGGGGCCCAAAAGGGCAAAAACTGGTGTGTGCTGGTTCAGAAGGGACACCTGGAGGACAATATGGATTTTTGATGTTTGGACGCCAGAAAGTAAGGGGAGGCGGGGAAGAGGTAAAGCAGAAGATGGAAGATTTAGACAGCCCAAAGGGAGGGAAAAGAGAGCGGGAAGAAAACATTTTCTGAAGAAGAGAGAGAAGAGGGGGAAAAATTGGAAGGGAAAAATGTAAAAAAATTAAAAAAAAAAATGAAGAAGAAAAAGAAAACCTGAGCCCTTTTCATTATCCAGGAAAAAAAAAAAGATAGGAGATGTTGAAATGGTGAAAGTTTTGGAGTTTGGAAAATATGGTGTTTTTGTAAAAACCGAAGAACAAAGAAAAAAGGCTTTAAAAATTTGAAAAATTTGAAAAAACGGTGCAGAGAGGAAGATTATAGGAGAAGAAAAAAATCATTCTGGGGTAATTTAGGGCATTCCTCTGGAGGAAGATAGAAAAACTAAAAGCATTGTTGTGCAAAAGGTAAAAAATCTAAAAAGATTAAAAAAAAAATGTAAAGGGAGAAAGAGTGGGAAGCCTGTCAATTATAATTGCCCTTTGAGGAACAGGGGCCCAAAAAATGTCAAAATGGGATATCTATTTTTTCCTGGAGGCCTTTCATTGCCCACCACAAAGATGTTCCCAAATGTCAGAGATATGGAACATACAGCTGTTGAAAAGGTGCAAAAAGATGTCCAAGTGTGGAAAAGACCTCGAATTTAAAATTTTGGGGGGGGAAGGAGTGCAGGAAAAATGTTGCCAATTGGGGAGAGAAACATAGGGGTTAATTGGGGGAGTGAGGTAAGGGAAGAAAGCAAAAGAAATTCAAAAAATTAAAATGACTAAAAACATAAGCTTATGCGGAAGCATTTAAAAACGAACAGAAATAAAAACGAGGGATAAGGTCAAAATGGATTAAATTTTCAACAAAGAAAAGAGAATCAGAGAAAAATGCACGATGTTGGGGGGAAAATCGGGATATTTTTTGAGTTTATGCCCTTAACTGCACTAAAACAAGCAAAACACAAAACTGAAAAGATTAAAAATATAGTCAGGGGAGCAAAAAAGTTTTGGGGTTTTTTAAAGAAGGACGGGGGGAAAACTTTAATAAAAATTTTGAAAACAAAAGGGAGGGCCAAGGGGAACCCCGCTGATAAAAAAACGCATGTAATATTACAGGGGAATAAAAGGGAACCCTCATCGCTAAGGACGGGAAATTTTTAAAGGGTATTAATGAAATTGATTGAAAAACCAAAAATTTATATGTATACGGAACATGGTTAAACCAAACCCTAGATGTTGTGTTTAAAGGGTAAATGTTAAAAGGGATAGACGGGGAAGTGGAGGGGGATTGGTATATTTAAAAAGAAGGAGTTTAATATCAGATATTAAAAAAGGGTTAAGAGTTAGAATACATAGTAGTTGAAATTTACCTAAAAAAAAAAAAATGTAAGATAAAAAATTTTTTAATCCATGTAAAATATTATCTTTTCGAGTTGATGGTAAATTAAAAGGGTATTTAGAAGAAAATTGGTGGGGGGAGTTTTTTTAATGCTTAACAGAAAACTTTTTGGAAAATTAATGAAAAAAAGGACCAAGTTTATTGAGAAATAATTTGGAAATGAAAAATTTTGGTATGATAAATGATGGAAGAGGAAAACAAAAATTAATGTAAAACGGGTCAGAGTCTGTGATTGATTTAAAAATAGTATCAAATTTTTTAGCTTAACTGTGAGTGAGGACATACAAAGATCAACTAGGCAGTGATCTTTACCCCATTAAAAATGTAACAAAAATTTTAAGAAATAACGGGGAATACAGGATTTATAACAGGGGGAATTTTTAATAACCCGATTGGAAAAAATTTAAATTTTTTTAAAAGTCAAAAGAAATTGGAAGAAATAGATATTCGTTTGATAAAAGAGTTTAATATAAAATCTAAAAAAAAAATTTTTTACGGTTTGGAGGAAGCATAAAAAAGGGGGAAGACAAAAACGATAAAAAAATTGGCCATGGTGGAAAAAAGAATGTGGGGAAAGTAAAAAAGAAAAAAAAACCTTTAAAGATTAAAAAGTCCAAATTTATCAAATCAAATTTGGGATTACAAAAAAAGCTAGAAAAGGTAAGAAGTATTAAAATGCAAAAAAGGAAAAATTTTTGGGAAAAAATTTTTGTAAACGTAGGAAGAAACAGAAACTGACCAAATTTGGAAAACAATTAAAAAATGAATGGTATTAAAAAAAATATGGAAAACCTATAAAAAAAATAGATAATACAATTAAACAGAAAATAAAGATAAACTGGGGAATATTGGGGTAAAAAATTTAAAAATTCATAGTTCAAATAATATTATTTAAAAGGAAAAAAAGGAAGGGAAATGACAAGTGAAAAAAAAGTTTGCAAAATAATGTGATACAAAATAAATTAATAAAGAAAACCATTTTTAAAAGGAGAGTTGAACTCGTAACCAGGAAAAAAAAAAAAAAACATCACCTGGAAAAGATAAATTTACTATACAATGATAAACACTAAATGACAAAGCAAAAGACAATATTAGAATTATACAATAAGTCTGGGAGGGGGGAGTGCAGCAGAGCTGGGGGAAACAATTTTATTCCAAAAGTTAAAAAGGAAAAGATAACACAAAAACCAGAAAATTATAGCCGTTGCTTTAACATAAGTAATGTAGTAATGGAAAAAAATTTTTTAATAATAGTTAACATATTTTTTAAATATTAAAAGGGGGGTATATCTAGATACAAAATGGGTTTCGAAAAGGGAAAGAACAAAAAGACTCCCTTATGTTTAGAATATTAAAAAGGAGAGCACAAATAACAAAGAAAATGTAAATAGCTGTATTTTTTGGATAAGAAAAAGCTTATGATATGAGGGTTGGGTTGAAGATTTTTTAATTAAATTAAATAAAAAAGGGTTTACTGGGAAAAAGTTTTAAAAATGGATTAAAATTTTTTTTTTATCAAATAGAACAATACAAAAAAATTGGCAAGAATTGTCAGGTAAATATGATAAAATGGTACTCCTCGGGAAGTAATTATTAGTCCATTTGTTTTTTTATATGTAAAAATTTTTTTTAAAAAAATTGGGAAAAAAGTTGGTTGCCACATTTGCAGATGATGGGCTATATGGAAAAGGGGGCATAAACAAAACTTTTGAAAAAAAAAAACCGGATGAAATTATTTGATAGAAAAAAATGGGCAAATCAATTGGGGAAATTTAAATTTCAGTGAAAAAAAAAAAAAAAATGGTTTTACAAGAAAAAAGGGAAAAAGAAACTTAAAATAAAATTTCAATCAAGGTTTAGAACAAGTAAAAAATATAAAATTTTTAGTATTAGTTTTGATGAAAAAAATTATATGGGGGAAAATAATATAGAAAAAATCATAGATAAAGCAAAAAAAATTAAAATTTGAGATGTTGGCTTATTATTGGGGGCAGAATCGAAACTCATTAAAAAGAATTTAACGGTTAATTAACAAATATTTATTATGGAATATAATTTTGGATCAGCAACAAACACACTCTTATAAAAAATTTGACAATATACAACATCAAGCTTTCAATTTGTACAGGAGAATCAGAACCATCCAATAGGCACTTCAGGGAGAAATGGGGGGAGATGCCTTAGATCTACGAAGGGAAACAGTTAACAATAAATTATTGGATAAAAATTACAAAAACAATAATCTGGGGTCATCCAAAAGTGATATTTTAAAAAACCCTGCGGGGGAAAAAAAAAAAAAACAACTTAAAAGTTTTGGTTGGATTTAATAAAATAGCAGAAGAAATTTTTAAATTATGGAAAAACTTATTCAAAGTTCCTTTTTCCCTGGGGTTTCCCCCTTTACTTAAACCAGAAGCAGTGGGGTATGGCATTAAAAGGAGAAGAAAAGGATCCAAAATGTAGTTTTGTTTAAGAAATACAAAAAAAAACAATTTTCTATCATTATGGGCCAGTTTACACAACGCTCAAAAAACAGATGAAAAAAAAATAGAAACATTTTTAAATCCAGAATTTAAAAAAAAATGTAAAAAAGAAATTTCAAATGGATTATCAGTTATTCAGGAGAATTTTTTAGAAAAAATTTGTTAGCATGCAGTGGGTGGAGGATATAAAAACATTAAAAAGATAATTTGTTCAGACTCGATTCAGCATTTTTAAGTTTTTAAAAATTTTAAAAAAGCAAAAGGTAGGCAGACATTTTGTTAGAAATAAACATACTTTTTCAGAATCAAAAGGATGGGAAAATTAAAATTGGTTTTTTTATGGGTAAACCCCCACACGTTGGGAGTTGGGGGGGGAATGAAATGTGCCAAAGAAGGGAACAAAAAAAAACTTAGCTTTAAATTAAATTATAGGGCAGAGGCGAGAAATATAATCAAACAGAAAATCAGGAAGAGTTGCAAAAAAGGTGGGATGAAGAAAGGAAAGGAAGATGGTTTTATAGAATCAGCAAGATTAGTAGGAGAAGTAAGAAACTGGAAGAAGGAGCAGAAAAGAGGAAAAGATTAATCACAAGATTAAGATTTGGACATACAGGACTTAATTCTACATTAGTTAAGATAAAGAAACATAATACAGGAAAATGTGATCATTGTGGAGAGGAGGAAACAATAGAACATGAAATATGAAGTGTCAGAAAATGAACAAGAAAGAACAATTTTGAGGAGAGAATTGTAGGCATTAAAGAAAATTTTTTATTTTGATAGATACTTTGCAAAGAAGTTTAGTAGCAAACATATTCAAATTATAGTTAGATTTTTCAAAAAACTAAATTAATAAATAGAATTTGATTGTTGTAATATTTTAATAAGATTTAAAACCATGAAGAACCACACTCCATACCAGTCGGGGCGGTAATCCACACCATAAAGTTATGTGCCAACCGCCTTTAAAAAACACTAGAAGAAGAAGAACTTCCGGTGCCTTGGGGTTTAAAGCATCGTTAGCTTGTCTGTGTTTGCTCTGTCTGAGTCTGCGCAGCAACAATGTGTTCAGTTTCAGCCCTGAAGAGTTTATCAGAGAGAGACTAACTGCAGCTGCCGAAGAAATTTTCTCCCAGGTGGAAAAAACCATCGTCCATACGAGGGAGGAGATCGACCGTCAGCGCAGACTGCTGGACCTCACCTGGAGACCCCGGATCAGCTTACAGCGAGCAGGTTCGGACCAGCAGCGGTTCTGATGGACTTTTACTGGGAGAACATGTCAAGGAGGTGGTGTTGGAGCCAGTTTGCAGCTCAGTTTGTTTTTACGATGTTTTATGACATCCGACAAGAAACAGTCTTATTTACCAAAGGTTCCACCTGGACCCCGAGTCATTTCGTATCTATTTGCTCAGCCGGGAGCTGTTCATTTCGTCAATATGCCGTTTCGTTCCTTTACAGTTCTGGTCGTCTCGTACCAAATGTTTTGGGTACAAAATGCTGGCATCTCCTGTGCTACGGTTGGTTCTGACCGAGTCGTTGTGGACATTTCGTGTCCGCTTTGACAGCTGTCGTTTCGTTGATCTGGTACATTTCTGCGGGAAAAGGATTGGGTTTATGTGTGTTTCCCAGCAGGGGGGTTTCTTTCCCAGGGGGTTATCTGTCGAAAATTGGGCCAGCTGGGCAAAACAGAGGCACCAAAAAACCGAAGGTTTTTCCGGGAAAATGATAAATAAAATTTTTCTTTTCCTTTTTTTTTGTAAATTTTAAAAACATTTTAAATCAAAATGACCCCGGGCCCGTTTTAAAAATACAAACTATTTTTTAAAGAAAAACTTTTTTTTGGGGAAAATGGTTTCAGGGGGTTTGTAAAAAAGGAAGAAAGGACAAAAAGGGACAATTTCCCAAAGGGCCCCGGTCCAACAAAACCATTTTTGGGAAAAGTGTTTTTAAAACTGTGGCCCCAAATTTCAACTCTAGAACCAGCCCTTCCCTTTCATTGATTAAAAAGGAAACAAGAAAAAATTTAAATTTTTTGGTAATTTGGGGGGGTTAAAAAAACATCCGGGCGGGTATAAAACGGGATAAACTCCGGGACGAGTTGCCCGGGTTTGGCCGGCCCGGGTTTCCCCATTTGGTACCCTGGCGGGATTTTTAGGACTGTGAGGGAAAGGTGCAAATTTTCGGTGAAGATCCAAAAGGGATCAACATGATCCCAGAGAACAAACCGAAACACGTTGAATTGTTTCCTCTCCTTGGGGTACCCTCTAATTCCAAAGGGGAAAATTGGTTTTTGGGGCCCTTTGGTACCAAAACACCAGGCCCCCAAGAAAAATAGTAAAAACCGTTTTTATTTGGGGTCAGTTCAGATGAATCAAAAACCCACGGAAGATTAAAAAAAAAACCCTGAAGACAAATATAATTTAATTTACTTTGGGAGCCAAAAGCCCCTATACTAAAACAGAGTCTTCCCCCCAAAACTTTTTTAGAAAAAGGAAATGGGGCCCGGGTTTCCAGAAAACACAGTTCGGGGGGTTTTTTGGTCAAAAAACCCTCAGCTTTTTTACCCCAAAAACAATTTAAAACCAGACAGAACCGGAGGGTTTGCCAAAAAACCCTCATGTCTAAAAATTTCTTTGGCGGGCTAAATGTTTTTCCTTTTTTTTAAATGATTATATTTTAAAGGTCAAACAGAATTAAAGGTTCAGGTTTTGACTTTCATCCCCCTAAAAAGTCAGTCCAAATAATCGGGTTTTGACCCTAATTTTCTTTTTATTTTTCCCTTAAACCTTTTATTTTGCCCCCAAAGAGCTTAAAAATGATGCGAATCTGCTATTAAAAAGCTTCTGCAACAACAACCTTCAACTAGACACCAGAAGGTTTCACCCCAAGCATTTGAAAATTTCCTCGGGAAACCCCTTAAAGTGAAAATAAAACAAACCTCCAGCCCCTGGGGTTCTGCCCCGGGACCCAAAAAAACCAGACCACTTTGGAAAAAAAGCTCCTTCGGGCAGTTGGGAAAAAGGGGTTTGATTTTTTTTTAATTTAAATTAATAATGATTTTTAAAACCCCTGATTACTGAAGGGGACATAAACATTTTCTCAGAAAATGAAAAATAGGAAAAAAGGAAAGGACTGCCCCGGTGGGTGCATTTGGGTTTAACTTTTTCCCTTTGGCAGCAAAAAGGGTTTCCGGGGTTTCAACTCCCCCCCGGGGGCCCTTTCGGCAGGGAAATTTTTTGGCAGGGTTTCTCCCCTTGTCCCTTGTGTGGGTTCTCCCCGGTATTTTTCCCCAGCTTCCCCCCCCACGGTCCAAAATCGAGACGGGTAGGTTAACGGGTTTCTTTTAAAGGGCCCAGGTGTGAATGAGTGGGGGTTGCGGGGTTTTGTTTGTCCGGGTTTTTGTTTTGGGGTTTGCCCTGGGGAGGGCCCCTGGCAAACCTGCCCAAAGGGTAAAAACCCCTCCCCGCCTTGGCCTCAAAGACTGTTTGGAAACCCCCCGTGACCCCCTATGGGGGAGGGGCCCCTTAGAAATGACGAAAAGGTAGTTTTTTAAATCCCCTTTTTAGGTTTTTTTATTCTTTTTTCGATTTTTTTTATAAACAAATTTTTCAGTCAAAAATCCTACCAGGGGTGGGAATACTTTAAAGGGTTTAAACTTTTTTTCATCAAATTTTTTCCAGAAAATTTTTTCATAAACATATTTTATAAACAAAGGGGATCTGATGTTTAAAAAACCCTCAAAAATTAACCGAATTCAAAAACTTTAAATTGCCGAACAGAACCAAGGTGTTGTGGCACCTTAACAATAAACAAAACCCTCAGAAAAAAAGGCGGGGAAATTTCCAAACATAACGAAAGAGCCCCTAGTTATGCAATAAAAGGGAAAAAAATAAAAATAAAAAAAGTCAGATCTCACCTGCTGCCCAAGGCAACAATAAATTGTTGGGAAAAACCCCTTTGTCCGGGGAAATGTTTTTGCAGAGGGCCCTTTCGGGGTATTCCCATCTAGCAGAGGGTTGGCAGAACAACATCATTTTTAAAAGGGCGGGGCTGTTGGTTTTTGTGGGAATAATAAAAGAAACCCGATTTTTCCCTTTTTTGAGGGACCGGGCATTTTAAAAGGCCCAAAAATTTCCATTTTCCCTTGGACCCCATAAAAGTTTAAAGGGTTTCTGCTTAATGGGTCTGAGGAAAAACTTAAAGGGTTAGAACAGTTGACTTGAAAATTTTTCTAAGCTGATTTGGGAAAAAAACCTTCCCCTTCCCTTTTAAAGTACTGCTGTAGAGGGAACCCGAGGGGATTTTTGGGGTAATTCGGGGGTTCAACGGGTTGGGTTTTCCCTAGGTATCTTCTTTCCCTTTTTTAGATGCTTTAAAAATAAAAAACGGTTTTTTTTCCCTCTATGGTCACATTAACCTTTTCTTTTTCCCGTTTTTGTTTGCGTCTTCAGGACTCAGACCCCTCCCCCAGCACTACCCTGTTTTGGGGGCAGAAGGAGCTTCCTGCTGACCAGCAGCTCAGCGACCAAGACACAAACCCAGTTTGGGGTTTAAAAGCAAAATGGGGGACTCTGCAGATGAAGAGGAAAACCCGAGGAACCCAAAATTAAATCTGCAAAATTAAAAAAGGGAAACCCCCCCTGGTGGGGCCCCGGGTTCCAATGAAGCAGGGGATCGGTTTTTTTTCCTATCAAAAATGGGTTAAGAGGAAGAAACCCCGGAGAACCCGAAACAAAAAAGAAGGGCCACTTTCTTTCCGAAAATCTCCTTGGGAAATGGGCCCCCTTCTGGGAAAGGGAAAAAAAAGATGAAAAAACCGGATTTTAAAAAGAGAGGGAAAATTGGGGACAACATTAAGAAGTTTCCCCAGCAAGAGATTTAGCTGGACGAAAGGGAAAAGGTCTGACAGGAGAGAGTCCCCCTGTTTTTTGTGAAATATGTGGTAAATATTTTTTCCCCGGGGTACAAATTTTTTCACATGAGAACTCACCGATTGAAACCCGGGCCTTTTTCCCTTTTTGTTTCCCCGTGGGAAAGCTTTAGTCCCAAAGGGAAAAATTAAAAAGTCACATGAGGATCCACACAGGTGAGAAGCCTTTTACCTGTCAGACCTGTGGAAAAAGGGGTTATCAAGGAAGCTTTTGAAAAGTTCACAAAGAAAGGGTTTACCCCCGACCCGAAGCCGTTCCCTTTTTAAAAGTGCACCAAAGGTTTTTATTTTTACCAGCGGGACCCAAAACCCCCAAAAAACCCTAGGGTCCATAAAAGGTTTAAAGCCTTTTTCTTTTTTTGGCTTGGGGGGAAAAAGCTTCAGCGCCAAAGGGAAATTTTTAAGGGACCCCTGAGGGAAAACCCACAAAAGGTGAGAAGCCGTTTTTCCCCCTGTGCGACCGGGGGAAAAAGCTTCAAACGTCAGAAAGCCATTGACGGCCCCCGCAGAACCCAAAACAGGAAAAAAGGGGCCTTTTTCATGTGCAGAACCCGCGGAAAATGCTTTAGAAAAGGGATCATTTTTTTTAAAAGTTCAAATTGGGCAGTTCCCCCGCCGTAGGAAAGCCCCTCTGGATTTCCCAGAACTGTGGGGAAAAAAATGGGGGTTGAGACAGGAGGACATGGTTTGTAGGAACCCCATTTAGTCCCCGAATGGAGAACCTGGAAACCCTAAAAAAACAAAAAAAAGAGTCCTTTCACAAATGCGAATTTTATCGGGAAATTTACAGATTTTTAGCAAAAAAAGGGAAAAAATGCCTTCCCTGTTGCTTTAAATAGCTGTCTGACCCACTTCTAAATTTTACTATGAGGTTTTTATGAACTCCCATTTTTTAAACTATAAGGTCCCCGCTTGTTTTATGGGCCCTTTAACTATTCTGGAAACATCTTCAAGGGGTTTTGGAGGAGTTTAAAAATTAGGTTTAGAAAAACCCCGAACTGCGGCCCCCAGCCTAATTCCCTTTCCCCAAGGGGTTGAAGAAGGGGTTTAGGTTTAGGACCCGTCCAGGGGGTTTTCCACCCTGGGCCCTGGGGAAATGATTTGGGCCCCCCAAAAATTCATTGATCTGGGGGTGGGGGGCCCATTTCCTTTTGCAGTATGGGTTATGTGGGTCGTTTTTTTAAGTATTTTTTGGGTGCTGAGGGCCCGGGCCCTAGCTGGGCCCAAAAATCCCCAGGCAGACAGAAAAACAACGATCCCGCCGTGGTGAAAAAGGCACACTGAAACAGAACCCTGCCCGGTTTTTTTGGAATCATGAGAAGAACCTTTCTGTTAGTTTTCAGAACACGATTGACCGGACCCGTGAGGATACATGTAGCGACCACTCAGAGGTGAGGCACGACTTTGTTTTTATGTGTCCAAACAGACGCAGGAAACGAGGGTTGTGATAAATCATCATGTAAGTGTGAACAAAGTTTTACTGCGTCCTTATGAAACTTATTGTGGCGTTCAGTTCAACGTTAAAAGGAAAACGTTCTGCTTTTAGATATGAAATATGTGGGATTCTTTGTTTTGCACAATATGCTTTTTGTTCTTAAAAAAGAGGGGAAATACTTTTAAATACATTACAGAAGAACTGAATGTCCTACAGACGAACAGCACTTTGCTCTATTTATAAAACCTGGATCGCAGTAAATATGGATCTCTGGCTGTTGATTTGATTAATTATTTTCATTCACTCCATAATTTTACACACTCTGGGTTAATAAATACGGATACGAAGGAAAAAGTGGATTTGTAGAAATAATCAAACATTTTCTGTTTCTCAGTTCATATATTCAATTTCAATAGTTTAATAAGTTATATTTTATGATTCAATGTGTTCATAATGTTGGTTTTGCTTTGTGAAAGTTGAATAAGTTGAATTAATAAAATATATTTATTGTTCTGCTCCGGTGAGGTTGGTTGTGTTTTTAGAAAGCTGTTATAATGTGAACAAACATCATGTCTCTATTGAGGATCTTTGTGTTTAGCTTGCTGAGGTAGGTTCTGCAGGAGAGTCCAGTCCAGACTGGGTTAACTGGGTTTAGACAACACTCATATGTTGAACCAGAACACACACAGCTCTACCCATAACTATTGTCCAACATGGCTTTAAAATGTCCGCACTAAACATGCATCTGGCTTTCCTGAGGATCTTTGCACATGGAGGAAGATGTTACTCATCGATATTTTGGCCTTTAACATTTCTGGCAGTTTCAGTTCATGTGTGCAGAGAAAACTACCAGAAAGGGCTGTTTCTGTTAATGAAGCTGGTGGTTTTGGGTAATAATCCCAGTATAGTTTACCTCTGCTGCTGGTTACCTGACCTAGGCTCAGGTCCCAGCCACTCTACTCTGGATATATTTATTTATGTTACATAATGTGTTTTCCTCTGTTTTTGTGAAAAATCTGCGTCTATGCTGTGACACATGTGGCATGCCGGCAGGTAGCGACAACATGAACATCAACTGCATTAATATATGAAAGAAGACTACCTGGCGTATTGAAACCTAATGCATGGCTAAAGATTCTCCCAGAAGAGTCATATTCATATTTTCTCTGACATTTTTTAGCCTTTCCCGTCCTTCAGTGACATCTTCAGCTCATAGTTGAAGTTTAATGGAAACTGAGTCGGGACAGACTGACAGATGAGGAGAAAGGTGTCAGTTGTTGTGGTTTGATATCGAACATCATCGCCTTTAATAATCTCTAGATATCCAATCTACATATGTACACCACTGAGCTTTTGTAAAATCTAGTGTTCTAATCAAAACTGCTTTTTATTTACAGTATTTACAGTTTCAGAATGATTTTTAGTTTTCTAAAGGTAAAATAATTATATAAAACCGTTACTGTCCATGTTCTGATTGTTTTTGCTTTATATTATTCCATAAGTAAATAAATATGGAAACGAAACAAACGTTTCACTTTCCTCTTGAGTTATTTATCAATCTCTATCAACGCTAATAAAAATGAAAGATTATTGACGCATTTCTGCGTTATTACTTTAATCAGGTTCATTCATCGTCAGATTTTAGAGCTACACTTCTTTCCAGCAGGAGGCGGTAATTTACGCAGACGCGTCTGTCTGACCTCCTTTGACACCGGAAGCAGCGGTGTCGGTGACTTCCGGTGCTGAGGTTAGCCGTTAGCTTGGCTTTGTTGCGCTGTGTTGCTCTGTCTGAGTCTGCGCAGCAACAATGTGTTCAGTTCAGCCTCTGAGAGAGTTTATCAGAGAGAGACTAACTGCAGCTGCTGAAGAAATCTTCTCACAGGTGGAAAAAACCATCGTCCAGTACGAGGAGGAGATCGACCGTCAGCGCAGACTGCTGGACCTCACCTGGAGACCCCGAACCGGCCAGAACCCCGCAGGTAGGTCCAGGAACCAGGATTAGATCAGCGAACTTGGTTCATATTTACTGTCTGCTTCACATTGGGCTAGTTGCAAGTCAGAACAAACGATTGGACCTGAAACATCTTTCTAATGAGTCTATGATCATATGTGCAGGTGAGACGTTCAGTTGACATTTAAACCGGTGAAAGGTTCTGACCCAAAACTACCAGAATGTTGTTTACATGAAACATCCCATAAAGAATCTGTGATGAATATTCAGCCTTTTTCAGAGCTCAGAATAATTATTGTTTGATTCAGATCCAAAGTTTCCTTTGTTGCTGTAGAATATTATAGCTTCACCATTAGAAACAGGAGAAAATCCACTTTAGTCTTTTTTTACAGTAAATATGAAATCAGAAACATTAGATGTGAATGAAGTCCCAGATTTGAAAGAAACCGGATCTTCTGGTTTCATAATAAGGTTTTCATGTATCAAACCAGTTGGGTTTTAGTTAACAGATGCATGAAAGAATGAACAAATTCTTCTGCAGTTTGGTTGAAGCTAAACTTCAGTGACTGAATCTTAACTTTGTTAACAGGAATGGGAAGATAATCTGGGGGTGTTTAATCAGCTGAAACTGTAACCCACCAGATTAAAAATCAGTTTTTAGGAGGAAGGTTCAGCCAGCAGCAAATAAAAAGCCACGTTATCTCCCCACCTGTAGTTTCTGCCTGCTTTTACAGCCAGATTATGTACAGAAATATATAATCAATCATAGATTCAAAGTGACTTGAATCCACTCTAATAAAACCCTAGTTAAATGCAGTCAGTTTACATGACTTTGCAGCAATCCCTCCTCTTGAACAAGCATGTGGCCGCAGCTGATCACACCGACTGCTCCTGGTGCAAACAGAACCTTTGACCATGTCCAGTGTTTCTGACCTGGTTGTGGGTTTTCTGAGACCCCCACTAACAGTTGTTTCCTTCGGTCTTTGATCTCCTCAGACTTCCAGCAGCATTTTATCAGCAAACGGAAGGAAGTTCTCATCGAGCCGCTGCTCTCTAACCAGGAGAGACTTTCTGGGCTGGAGGAACCGGAAACTCTGCACGAAGAACCAAAATCAGAAACTCTGCATGGGGAACCAGAACCAGAGGCTCTGTGTGAAGTACCAGAGACTCTGCAAATTAAAGAAGAACCAGATGATATCTACACAGGTCAGGATGAAGAGCAGCTTCATCTGAAGCAGGAGACTGAGACCTTAATGCTGAGTCCTACATATGAAGAAAAAGATGACAGTGACCTAGAACCAAATGAGGACCCAGTCCTCTCTGAAACCTGTCTTGAAGCTGATGAAGAAGATCAGGAAGGACTCAGTCATAATGAATTGAGTTGCAATGAAGAGCAGAAACAAAAAGGGAAATGTTGGAGAAATAGCACATCCAGGAGACATGAAAAAGCTCTCCTGAATCAGAATCTGTATTCTTGTAAAATGTGCAGCAAAGCTTTTACTCAGAAAGGGAGCTTGACCAAACACCTGAGGGTTCACACAGGCGGGAACCCGTTCACCTGCCTGAGCTGTGGCCGGAGCTTTCGGAAACATTTCAGCCTGATTGTCCACATGAGAATTCACACCGGAGAGAAGCCGTTTCCATGCCTGGTCTGCGGAAAGAGTTTTTGTCAAAGAGGGAATCTGAACGTTCACATGAGAACGCACACAGGCGAGAAGCCGTTCCCGTGTCTGACCTGCGGCAAACACTTCCAGCGGAAAAGTAACCTAACTGCCCACATGAGGATTCACAAGAGGAACAGCTGTGTGGGTGTGGAGTAGTGATGGAGCTTCTTTGAACCGCCAGAACCGAGCCAGAACCGAGCCAGGACCGAGGAGTTTCTGCAGGTAGTTGAAGGAACCTGGAAAGACCCACAGATGACATGGGTGGGTGGGGTGGCGGTCTTTTAATAACTGCAATATACCAACTGATTGCTTTAATATGTTTCTACATATTTAACAGAACATTCCTATAAAAATATTGTTCTTAATTCCTTCCTAATTCTATGGTTTTCTGTCCATCTTTTAGTCAACTTATTTACTTACTAAGGTCAGTTTTGTACAGAAAGGGGGACTATTTCCTCTCTGACAGCCAACCCGGGTCAAAACCCATCCCCCTGGTGAGGATTTGTGCTGCTGGCGGGGGAGTGTGTGTGTGTGTGTGTGTTCACTGATATAAATACAGATCAATGTGTTTTTTTTATTAAAGGATGATGTATAGATCTGTTTACATAGAACAGGTTACACTAAATGACTTTTAAAGACGTTTAATATTATTATTAATTTGACCGCCTCGGGACAAGATGGAGAGTAGACAAACATCAACGTCTTCTACAGTTTTACACGTTGTTCTGGTTCCTGCAGGAGATGGAGGACAACAAAACAATCAGTGACTTTCTGAAATGATCTTTAGATCTTAGTGGTGAATCTCTCTGTAGATGGAGTCCATTTCCAACATGCGGGTCCTTCACACATGAACACCCCCCCCCCCCCCCCCTGCAGTTTTGACCTGGTTACTACTGTTGATTAGCTGGGAGTTCATGCAGATGTATGAAGGCGTTTCAGTTACTGCTGCAGAACCTTCTCTCTCTGGGAGGAACATAATTGTCTCTGTTTTACTCTACCATGCCAGGAGGTTCTTGTCAGTCGGGGTTTGGAGCCTCAGAAACTGGTTTTTGTAGAAAATAAAATAGAACAATATCAAATAGATTTACATATCTGCTCTTACTAAACACGTCAGGCCTAAAGACATCGGAGTTATCTGCCATATGAACGAACTGGACCCTTCGGATCATCTAAACAGGAAGCAGCTTTCAGTTTTTGAGCTCCCGGTTCTGGAACCAACATCCTGAAATATCAAGGCAGTTTAACAGCGTCTCTTCCCTGGATGGAGAACAGTTATTTTGCCAATTTATTTGGAGATCTTTTAGAACTTGTTTTGAATAGTTTGTTGTAAAGTTCTGGCGCCACCTGACCTGTTAGAACTTTAACACTTTTACTGTCCAGCCAGAGCATCAAGATCCCCAATGATTCCCAGATCCGGGTTCAGAGGTCGAGGTTCTCTGTGGTGGAACCTAATCTGTGGAACAATCTCCATCTGGACCCTTCAGACTCTTCATCACTGAGGTCCAAACCACATCTGTCCACCGTCTTTTAGTTCTAGTTGAGCTGAATTTTTTCATTTATTTTTAATAGTCATTTTTTTCTGGGAATCGTTAATTTTTATTATAGCTGGTTTTTAGGTGATGATTGTTTTAATGAAGTGCAGAACTTCATCGTCTTTGTTTTGATGAATATTTTTGACTTTTATAGAAATTTATTTGGACTTTGCTTCATTTTGTTCTTTAAATGACTTGAAAGGTTAAAGTTTCATTAGAACTGGTGAAACATTTCTCCTGCATGATCTGTGGAAAATGTTCTCCAATGAAATCTGGTGTGAAGATACATCTCAAGCACCCGAAGGCTTGTCTGCGTGGTGGTAACATTCCCACTGGTGGGTCTTACATAGACCTGTGGAAAATGTTCAGAAACCTCGCGCTGGTTCTCCTTATGAGACGTCACACAGACAGGAAGTCTGGTTTCTGTTGTTTATAGACAAGTTTGCTTAAAATTTTAAAAATCCTTTGTGAAATTTTCCTCAGATAAGAAACCTTTAGCTCCAAACTGTTTCTCTTCAGGAGGAATAAATCAGAAAAGCCTGAGTTTTCTCCAAACGATCAAGCATGAGCAACTGATCAGGAAGTCGGAGGCTCCAGCAACACACTGGTGTTTCTGTAGCTTATCGGGAAGCTACACGTCCACATAACATCAGAAAGGGCATCAATCTGTAGCCGATACATCCCAAACACGTGTCGTAGGCAGCTGGAGTTTGACCTCTTACCATCAAACAACAACATCTCCAAACATAATGAGCCATAGGAAAGACAATCAGTTCAAAATCACATCGTTAAATGGAGAATCACTGTTATTTACTGTTTAATTAAAGCTTCAACCAGTCATTAAAGTAATGATTCCACATTCTGGAGTCCTCAGTTAACAGGAGAGAATAATCCGGCTCTTCCTGCTCCTAATCTGAGTCTGTAGACGAACATCATGCATAAGGCCACATATATGCCAAAATGCGTCATGGCAGGAAATCAGATGGTAGCCCTCCGGTTCCTCCTGACAAAACACTCAAAGAATGTAAGCGGACTCATGCAGAACCAATTAAGTAGCATTTGAGTTATATTCTTAATTTTGAATTTGTTTTCTAATTTCAACCCTGAACGTTTTTATTCTTATTTTTTACATTTTCATTCAGTTTGTTGCATAATAATTTGTTTAATAGACAATATAATTCCTGGAGTCCAGAGTAAAATGTTTCAGGGGATGTAAAATGCTCCTCAGAGAGATGGTTCTCTCTTGGTGCTTTTATGGAGGTTTTAGGAGCAGAAATTTCAAAACTATTTAATTGATAAAAATATACAATGATCGACTAAAATAAAAGATACTGATATTTTCTCTAATGGTTTCATTTTATACACTTTGGAAAAAAAAGAAAAGCTATAAGATGCAGTCAGGTTGTGTGTGTGTTGAAACTGGGTCTGAAAGTGTTTTTGTTGGTCACTGAGCTTTAATGGACTCCTTCAGTCAACAGCTGAATGAATACATGAATAATCAAAATTTCTTGTCCCATTTCTGTTTGTTTTATGTGATTAAAGTTTAAAATTAACACAATATATTTCATTTCAACATCAAACATGACTGAAATGTAAAAATGTTTGACCTTCAATAAAGATTAATGCAATATAACAATTTTTGTATATTAATGCTGATCAAGGTTATTTCTCAACCCTGGGAGGAGGTTAGAGGAAAGTGGGTCTTGCATTTTTTCCTGTTTTGTAATTTTATTGATTTGATTTCGTCATGTTCAGATTTCTAAACCACGTTTCTCTCCAGCAGGGGGCGGTAATGCCTCCAGATGTCGCTTTCGAACCCCCGGAAAACAAAGAGTAGTTGTGGTGGGAACTTCCGGTGCCGCCGTTAGCAGTTTAGCTTGGCTGTGTTGTTTTTTAAATGACCGTCTGAGTCTGCGCAGCAACAATGTGTTCAGTTCAGCCTCTGAGAGAGTTTATCAGAGAGAGACTAACTGCAGCTGCTGAAGAAATCTTCTCACAGGTGGAAAAAACCATCGTCCAGTACGAGGAGGAGATCGACCGTCAGCGCAGACTGCTGGACCTCACCTGGAGACCCCGGATCAGCTTACAGCGAGCAGGTTCGGACCAGCAGCGGTTCTGATGGGTTTTTACTGGGAGAACATGTCAAGGAGCCAGTTTGCAGCTCAGGGTCTTTATTTCTGAAACTTTATGACCAGAACTGAGTGCATCCAAATAAAGTCATGAAATAAATGCATCTCAGCAGCTAATTCAGTTTTTAACTCTTAATAATTGAAAAAGGAAAGCTAACAAATACCCCAAGTTCAGTTTGTCAGAAACTCAGAATATTACATCAGAGCAATAAAAATGTAACCCATTAACGTGGTTCTACTGGACAGGTTGTCCCAGCTGGCAGCCTGGGCCCCCAGCTACGGCTTTCTATAACTACAAAATTAATTCATATTTACGATTTAAAGACATGGGCGTTACTGCAGTATTTCTCCTTCCTCCCCCCATCTGCTCTTTACTTTGGATTTTTGAAGTTTCCTGCTTAGAACAGGTTCTAAATGATATTCCTGCCATGGAAGGCCCAACAGTCAGGCTTAGGGGTTGAGGGTTCGTCCAGCTGAGTGATTTAGATTTTTAAGATGAAACAGATTCATGATGTGATGCAGCACATGACCATGCAGTATAATATTTATGAAATAATTAACAATTCATCACAAGGATACACCGAAATGAGAATCTGGGCCAATAACGGACCTTAACTGACATCATATATATTTCTCTACCCTTTCAACACAGTGAAAAACGACCATAGCGGACCTTGCTTCTCTGCTTCAGTTCAACAACCCACAATCCTGTGCTGCATCACGGTCACATGACCAAAGAAATACCACATGGAAACATTGGTTGTCAATATCGACTCAGTTTTACCTTTAAGACCGATGCTGATAGATCAGGCATCACTAGGAACATCAATCTAAAACACGCTACGAAGCAGCGCAGCCATTAAGGTTTATCAGCTTCCAAATGGTACCTGTTGGACCTGTCCTAATAATAACTCCCTTTAGCAAAGAAACACAGACGGTCTCCAACAGAAGCTGCTGAGTGTTGGCAGCAGACGACAGATGAGAGGTCCAGCTGTAGTCTGTCGGTGACCGTGGATTGGAGAGCGAAACAAAGGTATTCTAAACCTGCGGATTGAGGCATGTTCCTCAGGTGACGATAGCGGTACCATTTCCTTTTATCAAAGTGAGGGAGCGGCTGCCCGACCCAGAGCAGCGGGACCGATTGAGGCTGTATGTTTTCCTCCCATCAGGCCTACACTTTTCAACCCAGACAGGCCTATAAAAAATATTCCTGCCATAATGTGATGATACTGGGTTAATGGTCCCGGACCCATGGCAGAGCCACTTTTGCCAGATGTCGGAGCACGATCTGCGTTCTTGGAGCTCCTCCGGGCGGCGCAGCAGACCGGACCGGACCGGAGCAGGTACAGAGTAAATCCAGGGTTACAGTAAATACGGCACTGAGTGAAACAACCAGAGGTGAAGCTGAGCAGCAGCAGCGACACAAGAGATGATTCAAGATCTGAAGACACCACCTGGTGTCATTTTTTAAACTTTATATCAGAATCGTTAGAGAAACATTTATTTAAATATATGCGGGGATGGTAGAGGTTTGTCCTGCAACCAGGGTTCTGGTTTGGAACCCCTGCTCTGTCAGTCTCCATTGTGTCCTGGGCAAGGCATTTTCAATATCTTGCTGCTGATGGTGGCAGAGAGTCACGGTGGACGATGTAATGGCAGCCCGCTTTGTCATTCTGGACCCCAGGGCAGCTGGGCTCAGAGTAGTCAACCACAGTCACTGGTTGTAGTTAAGCATTGGGCTCTCTGAGGCTGATAAGCACCACAGTTAATAAGTTCAGGCATTACCATATGTGCGTGTAATTTAATAACCATAGTTTGGATATTCCTTTTAAAATAAAAAATATACTTTCAGATTTTTTTATTTTCACCTAACTCGCTGATTATCACTAATCTATTTGACACAACACTTGGAAGTGTTTATTACTTCTGAGCACTCCGTAGATCCGTTAGCAACAGCAGCAAAAACCATTTGCCATCAGATGCTCTGAACATCGTGGGTAGCTGTGTGTGTGGTGTAACACTCTTGAGTTCCCTCTCACCATGTTATCGTCAGAATCTTGATAATCTCTGTCATAAATTTCTCATGCGCATTTAGAGGGCTTGGTGTGGATTTCACCGCCCACTTCCCACCTTTTGTGTATGTGCTCTCTGTGCATCAGTAAGATCCATACTGTATGAGTTTTGTAACAGCCAACTCAGTGTCACACTAACCTACTTAAACTATCCAGAAGTTACTTGATGTAACAGCTTTTAATACATTCCTCTGATTTCAACATTGCAAGATTTGACAAAGACTTAATTGACGTTTTAGTGTATACGTAGCCAAGTGAGACACTTGGTTAAGCACCATACATACAAGACAATAGATCTCTCATTCGTGGGTGGAACTTTTTAACCAATGCTTTCATCCAGCCTGGCTAAAACCAGGACGTTTTCGAAAAATGTTTGTTTTGTCTGCTTGAAAGGTGGCGCAGGGATGAGCCAGGACATCCAGAGACGCAAGGCTGTATCCCAGGTTGACCCTTTTCTTGACAGTTAGAAATCGTCAACACAAGCACAAGAAGGCTAGACAGAAGCCGTCTGATGGCGGACCGTTCTAGATTGTTGCTTCTGACTAATCCATGCAGAACATGACATACTGTTTGTCCTGTTGAAAAGAAAAAACACATATGTGTATGGAGATCATGTCAGAATGTTGCTTGCAGTTTTTCCATGGGGGTTTTCACTATTGTAAGTCCATTGGTTGTGGAGAGTTGGCTGCCTATTGGTTCTTCAGTGATACGAAGAACACTTGCGAGGCTAATCACCATGATGAGCCCCACACATGTGGTGTCACTCTGCGAACAGTTCCAGGCAGTCTGTGATCATATCCCAGTTAGTGAAAGGCTGGTTGTGTTTTCTATAATCCACGGTATCAAGTGAACATCAGCTGTGATGTAAGAGGAACCGTAGTTTCGTCCATTAACTTTAAAGTGTGATTTTCATAGCCACTTCACATATTTTAAAAGGCATTCCTCTTGACACTCATTCTGTGATCACAAGTCATTGATACGTCAGCAAGCGGTGAGCAGTACAAGCAGTAACTAGCACGATAACAGCAACGTAATAGCGACCAACACAAGCATACACTGCGCTGAGGCGGAGCTTCAGGCTTCCAAACGGTCAACGCGACTGGTACGGATCCCGAGACAAGATCTGTGTCACTGACATACCTGTCTATATCTACACGCAAATGAGAAAATGCTTGCGGTCCAGACATGACACTCTCTGGGTCTGGAGTTGGACCCGGCACGGGGACCCTGGTGTAGAGTGTGTAGAGCAGGGGGCTCAACACAGTCCTGTGAAAAGCTGGTGCTGAGGGCCGAACATATACGTTGACACGGTCTGACCCTCTGGCTGCGACCCGATAGGAAGCTGTGGATCCACATGACAGTCCATTGTCCTTTAGTGAAAATGTCCCACAAGTCTGTGAGGGATGATGATGTTGAATGCTGAGCTATAGTCCACAAAAAGCAGCTGCGTCATTTCCCCTGCTGTTCTAGATGGGGCAGTGCAGCATGGAGGGCTATGGCATCCTTATTGGATCTATTAGCCTCTGTTGGCAAACTGTTTGGGGTCCACAGTTTTGTGGAAGAGTGATGTGATGTGAACCCTTAGCAGACGTTCAAAGCATTTCATGACCACTAGTGTCATTGCAACTGGCCAGTAGTCCATAGGGCTGGAAATGCGGGGTTTCTTGGGCACGGGGACAATGATGGAGGTCTTCAGACAGGGTGGGACAGTGGAATTGGGCCGCATCCTATCATTGCACCGCACAGTATAGCCTGCTAGCTTGATTGCAGAGTCCGGGATGGAGGAGTGTAACAAGGTCTCTGTGACCAACAGAATGCGACTGTCTCTTCTGATGTTGTTTGGAGCTACTTCTAGCCTTAGTTCATCCATCTTGTTGGCAATGGATCTGGAGTTGGTGAGAAAAGGGCTGGGAAGCAGTGGTCTTTATGCCGGCTCTACAACCTTGCTTCTTCTTTCCTCTCTGCCTGGAATTAATTCCAGAAAGACTCAAAGCTGACAGAACTGGTGACTGTTGAACCCACCAAAGACCAGGAGAGACACATGTTAACTTCTTGTAATTGCTTTTGACTCAGTGCCTTGATCTTGTGCTCCCAGATTTGTTCAGATGTTATGTTATGTATGAATGTATTTGGTTTTATTGTAACTCTTCTGATGTCATGCCAGCTCCTTCTTGAAATTTTTTTAATGTCAATGAGCCTTAACTTGGTTAAATAACATAAATATCATATTAAAACAATAATCATTTTCAAACATATCGGAACCAGTCTAAATCTGTAAAACTAAGCTGAAATTTTGGTGGCAAAAATGAGCATAAAAAAATTAACATCAAGTGAGAAACCTCTTTATGGCTTTTATTAACCTGTATACAAGGAAGAGGGCCCATAGATGGCAGCAGGCATATGTGCTTTAAATGCTCCTCCTTCATGCCATATTTCAGGAACAGTCTTCTTGAAACCAAATTTGTGGTATTTGTTTGGTCATGTGACACTGAGTGTGATGCAGCGCAGGACTGTTGGGTGGTTAACTGAAGCAGAGGAGCAAGGTCAGCGGTGTGGTTTTCAGGGTTTCAAAAGGGTAGAGCAATATGTATCATATCTGCACACATCGTCCATAACGGCAATATTAAAATTGGATATTGCTATATCAGCTAGGGCTGGGCGATAAACCAAAAAACATTTATGACAACTGATGTCATTTTGCCCATGTCGGTAATTGGTATTTTAAAAAATGAAAAGGGGGGAGCGGGGGTGGTGGGTTGCTGGTGGCGGGTCGGACTGGTAGTGTCACCGTTTATTTATCGTTACCGAAGTGAACTGCTCAATATATCATGATATTCATTATAGGCCATATTGCGCAGCCCTAATATCAGCACAAATTTCCTTATGGCTGCATCCCTAATAATAATAGTAATAATAATAATAATGATAATAATAATAAAGAACACATTTGATCTGACACAGAAATATGTGGAAATTCTCCCGGTCTGCAGGACTTGATAAGGAGCTTATTTCTTTTTTTCAAGGCAAAAACTAAGTGGACTGCTGCAGCAAAACCGTTCCAGAAAACTGAGTAAATTGCACAGTTTTGTGAATTTTCACCCTAGAGTTTCATTGGTTGTTGAAGAGCTACAGTTTTAGCTCCCAAACAAGAATGTTTCTTCATAAGAATAGTCACACCTAGACTCTACCTCTGGCTGAAGGTCAGGTAACGTCTATGAGCTAAATGCTGTTAAGCTGAAGAAAATTGACTTAAAGACATAAAGATGCATGAAAGGATTTACGTGACCTTTCCTTTAAAATACTCACATTGAGAATTTTGTTTGTCCAGATCTTCCACATCAATATGTCTGTATGGAGAAGGAGGTTCAGATGGGTCAGCAGACAAACCCCCTTTTGGACCAAGACAAAGCAGAAGAATGGCAAGTGATGAAGGAACCAAAAGAATCCGAACCCCTTCAGATGAAAATTAAACTGGAGGAACCAGAACTTCTGCAGTTAAAAGAGGAACATGGTGAAATCTGTGTCAGTCAGGTTGAAGAGCAGCTTGTTCTGAATCAACAGACTGATTTCCTAATGATGAAGAACGAAGACCATGGAGAACCAGAACCAAATGGGGACCAGCCCTTCTCTCAGAACTCTCCTGAAGCTAAGAACCTAAATCAGAAAGGGATTAATGATAAAGACTCGGGATCAAGTCGGGATGAAGCATTGAAACAAAATAACAGAGATAAAACTAAACTGAAGAAGCACAGAGTTGAGAAAAGGGCTTTTTGCAAAATCTGTGGTAAAAGTTTCAACCACTGTTATTTATATGATCACATAAGAACTCACACAGGGGAGAAGCGTTTCTCATGTAAGACCTGTGGGAAACGTTTTATTCAAAGCTATCAATTGACTGTTCACATGACAACTCATACAGGTGAGAAACCTTTCCCATGTCAGACCTGCGGAAAAGGTTTCAGTCGGAAGATTTATTTAACTCGTCATACGAAAACTCACACAGGTGAGAAACCTTTTGAGTGTCAGATCTGTGGAAAAGGTTTTATCCAAAAAGAGAAATTAATTACTCACATTAGAACCCACACAGGTGAGAAGCCTTACTCTTGTCAGATCTGTGGGAAAGGCTTTAGTGACAGAAGCAATGTAAAACATCACATGAGAACTCACACAGGTGAGAGGCCTTTCTCATGTCAGATCTGTGGGAAGAATTTTATTCAAAAAAACAATTTAGTTACTCACATGAGAATTCATTCAGTTGGGAAACACCTTCCATGTGAAATTTGTGGTAAACCTTTCTCTGGCAATGATCTGTTGGCCTGTCATATGACAACTCATACAGGTGTGAAACCTTTCCCATGTCAGACGTGCGGTAAAGGTTTCAGTCAAAAGGTTCATTTAACTCGTCACACAAAAACTCACACAGGTGAAAAACCTTTTGAGTGTCAGATCTGTGGAAAAGGTTTCATCCAAAAAGAGAATTTGGTTACTCACACTAGAACCCACACAGGTGAGAAGCCTTACTCTTGTCAGACATGTGGGAAAAGTTTTAGTGACAGAAGTAATTTAAAACACCACATGAGAACTCACACAGGTGAGAGGCCTTTCTCATGTCAGATCTGTGGGAAAAGTTTTACTCAAAAAAATAACGTAGTTACTCACATGAAAGTTCATACAGGTGAGAAACGCTTCCCGTGTGAAATCTGCGGTCAGTGTTTCTCTCGCAGTAATAATTTGACTCGCCACATGTGCACTCATATAGGTGAGAAGGCTTTTAGATGTCAGCCCTCTGAACAAGGCTTCAGTGATGATAGTAAATTTAAACCCCACATGAGCGCTCACACAGGTGAGAAGGTGTAATTATTTAGACATGATAATGTTTGAGAAGTTACAGTTAAGAAATCATATAATCATTAAACCGAAGCCCTAAAACTCCAGTGTTGAAGGTTAATTAATTGAATGAATGTATTTTCATTTAAATCTGTACAGTACCTTGCAAAAGTACCCCCCCATGGGTTTTTTTTTCCCTATTTGTAAATTTAAATGTTTTTTAATCTTATTTTATGTGATGGATCTGCACAAAATAGTTGGTGAAATTAAATTCGATAACGTATATATAGTTAAAAATGAACAATTATCATGTGTATACGTGTTCACCACCTTTGCTAAGAAGCCCCTAAAAGTTCTGTTGCAACCATTTACCTTCAAAACACCCATAATTACTGAAATTAGGTCCCCTGTGTTTAATCTAAGAGTCACACGATCTGTTGGTATAAACACACCTTTTCTGAAAGGCCTTAGAAGACACTAAATAGGAGGCATCACACCACGAAGACCAAGGAGCTACCCAAACAAGTCAGTTGTTGAGAAGTACAAGTCAGGGTGGGGTTATTAAAAAAATATTCACGTCTTTGATGTTTCCCCTGAGTTCCATCAGATCCAACATCTTCAGATGGAAAGCAAGAGGGCCGCCAACCAGAACCAACAGACTGGATAGGAAGGGCATTAATCAGAGAGGCAGCACAGAGACCAAAGGTAACTCTGGAGTAATCAGAGAGGCAGCACAGAGACCAAAGGTAACTCTGGAGGAGCTGCAGAGTTCAACAACAGAGACTGGAGTATCTGTCCATAGGACCACAATAAGCCGTACACTCCATAGAGCTGCGCTTTAAAGATGAGTGGGCAGAATAACTCGGTGTTAAAAACTGGAAGGCACGTTTTGAGTTTGATCAAAGGCACGTGGGCGACTCCCCAAATAAATGGATGAAGGAGCTCTGGTCAGATGAGACTAAAAACTGAACTGCCAGAGCACTGTCTGGCACAAACCCAATACCCCAACAACACGCATACTGGCCTTGTCAAAGTCCTGAGCTCAATCCAACTGAGAATCTGGGGTTAGACTTGAAGATCGATGTTCACTAGTGAAACCCATCCGATATGAAGGAGCTGGAGCAGGTTAGCCTTGAGGAATGGGCAAAAATCCCAGTGGGAAGATGTGGTGAGCTCACAGAGACTCATTGAATTGCTGCTACAGATGGATCTACAAAGTACTGACTTTAGCGGGGTGAACATTTATGCACACTGAAATATTCAGTTATTTTGTCCTATTTGTTGTTTGCTTCACAATGAAAAAATAACCCATCTTCAGAATTGTAGGCATGATTTCTGAATGAAATGGAGCAAAATCTCAAACACCAAATTTAATTCCATGTTGTGAGGCAGCAAACCAATAAAAATGCCAAGGGGAGTAAATACTTTTGCAAGAGACTGTAACTAAATGGCAACTAAACAAGATGTTTGTCTTCCACACAGTAGTGTGAAAATCTTAAGAGAAAATGCAAATGGATGAAACATAAAATATATAAAACATCTCGTTCTCGTACTATATAAAACATGTGAAATAATATTAAGTGCATAAACCCATGAGCAGGCCAGCATTTTAGCAGCTTGCGGCAGAAAGCTGTGCAGCATAAAGGTGTTTCTGTGGTGGGTATTCACACGTTCAGAGACATGTTCCTGCACCTGATCTGAAACTGAGGGCAATGACCTCAGCTCTTCTCACTATCATCTGCAGAACCATCCTGAGATGCAGCACATCGACCCCCTCTCAACCACAGCTCGGTACAGTAATTTGAATTTGATGTGTGTTTTAGTTACCTAAGATTTTCAATTCTCTGCTGGGCCCATTTCAGGATCCCAGTGGTGTTCTTCATCCAGGTGAGGTCCTCAGAGATCTGTACTCGGAGAAAGTAACGTTACCTACTCCCGTGATTCCAGTTGGTGATGTTAAGGGACGCTTGGTCAGTTTGTGACCTCTGAAAGTTGAAGAACTTCTTTTTTCATTGTGTCCATGTTCAGGACCAGGTGGTCTCTATCCCAGCCCTCCAGCTGTTTCACTTTCTTCCTATATGCTAATCCAATTTTTACCATAAATGATTTTCTCTACTGAAGTATCAATTGCAATTTTATTGATGGGGTTTTCCTTATGCATGGATGCACAGCTGCATGGAAACTTAATGAACAATGGTGGTGCGAGCACCCAACCCTGAGATGTTCTGCTTCTAAGTATGATGGAGTTAGGGATGGTTTTCCACTGCAGACTGTGGTCTCTCCTTCAGGACATTTATAATCCGCGGAGAAATCACATTGTTCAGGCCAAGCAGGATCATTTACTCTTAGTCTCTCCTGAATGATGGCATTACCTGTAAAGCTACCTGAAGCAGAGAAGCATTGTCAGCAGTGTGGTCGTTTTTACACGGCCTCAAAAGGGTAGAGAGGAATAAAGTAGGTAAATATTGGTTATTGGCCAGAACAGTAGTATTTATATGGTTATTGATATTGGTCTAACATTTTCGTATGGCTGCATCTCTGGATGAGTTGAATTCCAGGACAGTGTACTGAAAATGAACTGAATCGACTCAAACTGCAGAACATGAGTACGGTCCGGGTCCGGTTAAGGACTGAGCTTTGACGTTGACTTTGATAATTGACCAGGTCATTTATCAAAGCTAATTTAATGTTTATAACAGTTTTCAAAAAGCTTTGAAGTTAAGCAATTTTTGGATCACAGTAAAATGTGGTTAAACAGCTTTTTTTGAAAAAATGGGGAAAAGAATATAATTTCTTTGTCATAATCAAAGACCCCAACTTCAGTGCAAAGTGTAAAGTTTGGCTGACTCTTTTTAAGCAGCTTCCTATTAAAAAACATTCATATCAAAAACAAAAAGGAGGCAACCAAGCAGCAGCTTTTTCTTTCTGCAGACATCTGTAATCTGGATCTGTTGTAAACGTGTATTTAACATGTCTCTGTCCCGGTGCTGTTCACTACCCCTGATAAACCTGGTGGCAGACAGAGCTGAGGGCCTGAGTTATGTTTAGTAATAATGTTTTTCCATACTGAATATATAATGTAGTATATATCTTTAAGTGTTGTGCTTATAAAATGTTGCCTCGTGTATCAGGCATTTAATGTTATTAATTTATTATTTTCTCAAACTAAAATCATTCTGATCCGATCTGTGTGATTCACATATCTGTACTTTAAGAAATACCTTTGGCTCTACCTTTTGGCGCGTGGAGTACGCGTGTTCTCCTGGTGCACCGGGATTGGCCTCCAACCGCTGCAGGCCAGCAGGGAGGGCTGATCACACTCATCACTCCAGTGTTGCTCTGCTAACACAGTGATGATTGGGTTGGATTTTACTTCACCCACTGTGAGATTATCAAATGCATGTCTTCATCAGAGATGAAGATGTGAGACATGGGCCCAGCAACATCACTCTGTCCCACTGCTACAACGCTAAGGTCAAAGGTCTATCGCTGCAAACGTTTCGGCCTATGGAATCAATGCAGACAGATGCTGGAGGGTCATTATGAATCAATAGTCCCATAGTAATAGGCTCTGCTTCTTGAAAACAACTAGATGTTTGATTACTACTTTTTAAAATAGTTTTTGTATAAATCTTTCAAAGTTCATCTCGGATTAGAATATCTGCAGAACATTTCTCCAGTTCTGACTGATTTCTTGATGTGGATCAGTTTTAGAGAAAGAATTAAGACTAAGTGAAGTTTCAACAACTATTTTTTTTATCATCACACAACTTTGAAGTCAGAATAAACTTGTTACACTTGCTTGCTTTGTTGTCTCTGCTTTTCATAAAGTAACAGTTTTTAAGGAAGCTTGGCACTAATTCAGAGGAATTGGATCTTCATTCTGTAAGGTGATGTTTCCCATGTTCTGGTATTTAGAATAAACATTTAAACAGGCCGTCTGCAGTAAAGCATGGTATTAAAATACAGTTGTCTGGGATAGATGGTCAATGGCTTGTACTATGAGCTGAAAAAATATCGCTATAGGAGAAAATGTATCACATTTTGCATATAAAGAAAAATCTTAAAATTATGATTTGTGTATTGAGATGGAAAATCAAAAAACGGTTCGTGTCTAAAAAAAGACAGAATTTTTTTTAAGTTTATGTCTTTCTTTCGGCAAGTTTTTATTAAAATATTTGTTTTGGATTTCTTTTATTTTGTTGTTTCATTGATTTTTCTCTTCCCATTTATGAGCTTCACTTCTGTCCAGCAGGTGGCAGTCATACTTTCTAACCGCTGTTAGAACAGGAAGCCGCTGTGTGGGTAACTTCCGGTGCAGCGGTTAGCAGAGTTAGCTTGTCTGTGTTGCTCAGCTGATTGTTTTTTAGGCGGAAAGCTGCGTACTGTTCTGGTAGAGGGGAAGTTGAGGCGCTTTTTTTACTTGTTGAGGAGAGACCTGGCTCTTCCTCTTCACTGCAATCTAGTTGCATTTTGTTGCGTAATGGGGGAAAACGTCTGCGGCCTATTTCACGCTTTGAACATTTGTTTTACACAGTCCCCCAAAACAATTTTGGAAATGCAGGCGCGTAAGTTTGTACAGATCGTTTAGTTTTGTTTCCTCTTTTTGTGCTGCGGGTTTTAATAACTTTCCTGCGTTCATAGTTTTCGTTTGAGCTTCTCTTAATTTATTCTTCACCATTAGTAAGTATGCGTTGTTGGGAATAACCTTTATTAATAGGGCTCATAGCTGTTTTTTTTCCCTTTTATGCAGTAGTGAAGTAAAGTATAAGTTCTAATGTTTCCCTCTGTTACAATAGATAAGAAGCTCATAGACATACAGAACAAGGACAAATGCCCCAAGGTTTCGTCATAAATGACCTGAAGCTGGGCACTGGGGTAGATAGTGGGGGCAGCTGGGTGTAACTGGTTTGATTAGAAAGCTACAGCAACACTTAGATTAAGTATGGACACCCGCTACTACACAATCTAACGATAGACACCACAAGGGTGACACATAGTCTACTGATAATCACTGAGGGGGAGCACATCCATTGCATTGGGTTGCCAGATATAAAAAATGTATGTGACCTTCTACCGGGGGTCTTCGTCATCCTCTAACAGACGGTTTCCCAGACGGGAGCCTCAGCGTGATCTCTGTAATCATTCCTCTGCCTTAACTTAGAATAAAAGAGCTAAAAATTAGAAACGGTTGGAAAAGTCGTTCCTTTAAGAGTCTTTAGATAGAGTGAGTGATCGCTTCATGGGGAACAAGGACCGGAGGAGCTCCGAGGCGTTCTGACCGCCAGCAGGGGGCGGTAGCTCGGAACAGCTTCCTGCTGGGACGGAGACGGAGGGTCTCCTGTAAGTTCACCAAACACCCCCCTCATCATGCTTTTCTTGGCACCAGCTTTTAAAAAGGTCCAATTGCAGTTCTGTGGTTTTAGCTGGATTTGAGTTTGATTCTCTGGTTGCCATTATCCACCAGCGTCATTGGGGGCGCTGGTGGATAAGGACTCTTACTCTCATTCATACATTTCCTTTGTGTGAAGGAAGATAAAGGTTCTGAGTTTTTTTGTGCCACTTTCATAGATTAAAACATAAATACCTTGAAGTCTTTGAGTTTATTTCTGTATCTCATCAGATCTTAATAACTGGAGGTGAAACTGTTTGGTTTGAATACATTTTCCATTTTTTTGTTTGGGTTCTTTCAGATTTCTCAGCCATGCTTCCCTCCAGAACATCCAGGCACTAAGACACTTTTCTCTAACCTTTGTAAAAACAGGAAGGGAAATTCCTGGTTAATTCACACATTTCTTCCCTAATGTTATACACATTATGTGCCTTTTTACTTCCATTTTAGACCTATAAACAAAAGATTTTGTAAAAAACATTATTTTCCTGAATAATGGAGGAAATTAGCCATAAAGATTCTGAAATCTAGTTTATTTGATTCATCTTAATATTTGTTTTGCCATATTTATATTTATTTTGATCTGATATTAGTCCTGATGACTCTTATAAAACATTTATGAACGTTGATCAAACCAAAGTAACTGAGCGACCTGCTGTTGCTAAATGTTATTGATTGGAGCCAAATAACAGCAGACTGTGAGTAAGAGACTAAAGCTCTGCTCATACAATCAAACCTTTGTTGTTTCCTCGTTGCAGAAGATTTCATACCTGATTTTACAACATTTGCTTTAAAATAGGATCTGAGAATGTTTTTGGGCTCATAAAGGCTAAAACAGGGTTTTATGGCAAACTGGTCTGATTCACAGAAGATTGTCTGGTCATTAAATTGAGATTGGGGCCTTTTCTGCTGCAACAGATAGAAGCAGTTTGTGCACCGATGCTCCTCTCCAGCAGGTGGCAGTAAACTGGAGGAAGGAGCAGATAGATGTGCTGAAATCTTTACACAGGTGGGAAAAACCCCATTGTCCAGTACGAGGAAGTCATGAACATCAGCGCAGACTGCTGGACAGGTGTTCAGTCAGGTGTTCACTCCTGATCTGGACAAACAGCATGGATCAGTTCAGTCTCATTTTGTTGGTTATTAATCAGATCAAAATAATATTTACTGAATTATATAGTTTTAAAACATGTTCAGAGACAAACTGGATAACTCCTCTGGCCTTTATGTTCATAGGAGGCCTGGTTTGAATGAAACACCAGTAGCTGTTAAATCAGAGAAGAAGAATAGTTTCCTAATTGGACCCAAAAAACTCAGTCGTAAAAATAAGACCAGAACGTTTTAAGCCTGTATCTATAAAAGAAAACGGAACTGCCCAAAAACAGAGCTGGACAAACCAGAACCTCTGAAGATAAACCATTTCCAAGATGAAGTAGAACTTTACCAGATGAAAGAGATGCAGGACAGAACCGAACCTTTGCTGGTGAAAGAGGAACAGGATGGACCCGTGATGTTGTAGTGAAACAGCAGATTGAAACCTTCATGGTGACTCTTGAGACCACAAAGAACCAGAACTAAACAGGGACCAAATTGGTTCTCAGAACAAAAATAAAGACTTGAATCCAGCAGAAATGTCAGAACATCAGAGATGATGGTGGTAATGTAGACGGTCCAAAAGTGATGGACCTCCATAGAAGTTCCACCAAGGAGAATCAGTGATCTTGTGAAATTTGAGACGGTTTCTCACAGAATGAGTTCCCACCTGACGGCTCATGCAGCTGAGAAAGGTTCCTCATGTCCTGCCTGTGGAAAAGGTTTCTGTCGGAGCGGCGGTCTGACTGCTCATTGAAGGCACACAGGTGAGGTGTCCACTTCCTGTAAAAGGTTCTGGGAAGGTTTGAGAAATGAGGACTGTTTGGGTCAAGCCAATAAAACTCACTGAGGAGAGAAGGCTTATTCTTTTAGAGCACATGGAAAGGTTTTATTCTGAAGAAATGCTCAACCCTTCACCTGAGAACTCAAACAGGTGAGAAGATGTTTTAATGAAGTGGCTTGAAGTTTGCTCTCTGACTGAAGGAGATCCAACCAGTTCTTTACTCTGTTTTTGTCACGTTAATCAAAAAGCTGCTGGTTTCACTCTGAAATAACTTCTTTGTTTTGGGGGAGAGAGTTGGCTGAGAAGAAGAGGAGAGAATGCAAAAATGAAGAAATGAGCTGAAGTTAGGAGGCAGTACAGATAAAATCAGGCAAAACGTGACAGTTTGGACAGTTTTCCAACCTTCTTCTGGCCAACATTAGTTGGATCGTGTGCAGAGGTTCGTAGAAGAGCCGGAGATTGTAAGAGCAGCCTTCAATATATTTTTACTCAAGTAGAAGTATTTGGTAACAAGGCTACTGAAGTACTGAGTAACTGCCTGATCATAATTAAATTTATTAAAAATTCTGTAATCAAACAGACAAAACAAAGTTATGTGTCAATTATGGTATTTAAAGGAATAAACTGAAAATAAGCACCTCTAAAGAAACGTTTTTAGGACATAAAGTTTTTCAAACCAGGATTTACAGAAGATAATGTATGAACATTAGAATAATACACCAGCGATACTATTTACTGTTAACTTAATTTTCTCTGAATGACACAACAGACATAAACTCGCACAAAAACAATGAATCGTGTGAACAAACAAGGAGTCTGACTTAAACTTGAACTGCAAGTGTCATCTGCAAACTTCAGGAGTTTCACAGATGGGTCCCCTGAGGTGCAGTCATTTGTGTAGAGGGAGAAAAGGAGAGGGGAGAGAACACACCCCTGGGGGACGCCGGTGCTTATTGATCTTGTGTGAGGGAAGATGCTCCCCAGCCTCACCTGCTGCTGCACGTCCTTCAGGAAGCTGATGATCCACTGACAGGTGGAGGCCGGGACTTCAGAATAAAAGTAAAAGAAGTAATGAAAACACAAGACAATTAAAGCTTTTATTTAGATAATTTTCAGGTTACAGAAGAAGAAGAATGTGTGGATATGGAAACAAACTAGAATCTGAGCTCAAAAAATAAAAAAAACATGAGCTTTAATTTAATGCTAAATGTGAGAACATTTAAAAACTTGTTTGGATCGAAGTGATTTTCAAGACAACACATTCACTGATTCTGGACTTCCGGCTGATTTCGCAGTCCTGGTCAGAAGAATCCTGATCCTCCTGCACATTTCAGGGTCGTTGTTTCTTCCTGAGGTCTTCTCCAGCTCTGCGATGCTGTTCTGTCGATACCTGGATTCTTCGTTAATCTTTGCCGCCTTCATGTGGTACTCAGCAGAACTTTTACTCTCGCCTCTAATGAAGTATAAATGTTTTGCGTAGTGGTTGTAAAGCATCTGTTTTCCTGCTGGATCCAGACCATCTTGTTCCAGCAGCTCTTTGTAACTCTGATCAGCTTTTTCTTTGTCTACCTTTGCATATAAGTCTGTTAGACCTATTTTTTCTTCTAGGGACGATTCAGGATAAGCTTTAATCACTTCCTCCCACAGACGGATTGCTTCATCGATCCTCCTGGGATCAGGATTGCTTCGCTGATTAAAGATCTTCCTTGTGTAACATTTTGCAGCAGACCTTTTAGTATAACGTGAATCAGGATGTCTCCTCAGGGCCTCCTTGGCTATTTCAACAGCTTCATCTACAGATATGTGCTTAGTGAAAAGATTCAGTAGTGGGTCGATTCCACAGTAGTTGTTCATGGGTCTTTCAAGAATCCTTTCAGCTAATTCTCTCGCTTCATGTTTAATTGAAGCAGCTTGTGCTTCTAGATAGAGAGCAGCAACACCTAAGTTATCTGGATCTCGTTCTTTGGCAGATCTCAGTTCCTCCAACCTGTCAGCGTACAGTTTCTTTATGTTTTCTTCTAGATTTTGTGCTGATAATATTGCAGAGCTGCTCCACCATTCCAGGGTGTCCGGCTGCATCTGGATGGCTTTCTTGAAGAGCTCTGCAGCCTCCAGTTTCTTCTCTTTGTCAAACTTCATCAGGGTCCAGGCCTTCTCAGCACAGACCTCTGGGTGGAGCTCTTCCTCAGGTGGAGCCGGGTATTTCCCCATCAGAGCATCGACCTTTGAGAGGTAATCCTGACTCTTCTCTTCTTCACATATAAGATGGTGCATCCAGGCCAGATTCCCAAAGTTCACCATCAACCAGGGACGTTCATCAGTGTCTTCTGCTGCTGGAAGGTCTCAGTGGCCTGGTTGAAGAGCTTCAGGGCCTCTTCAGTGGAGCCCAGCTTGAACTGGATGAACCCCTGCAGGTTGTAAATGTGACCCAGCCAGAGGTTTTCTTCCTCAGGGCCGATGTTCTTCAGGATGTTCCTAAGATGAATCAAGTTTGGCCGACCAGCTTCCAGATCCCAAGTGAAGTGGCTCTGCAGGGCCTTCAGTTTGGACTCCAGAGTCTCTGTAGAACTGTTGGGAAAATCATGTAAATGTAAGACAGAAAAGTAATTAGATATGATTTTTTTTGCCTAAATATATTTCTTTAAGTTTTAATCAGTTGAAAGAAACACAGCTGAAAGCAATCTGCAAGATGTAGAAAAACAGGAATAGTATTACTGAGACACTGGATTGAAATGAAATTCAAATAACAATAAAACAAAGAGTCTTGATCACAATGTAACCCACCATAAAGCAGGAGTTAACATCTGTCGGACCCATTGGTTGAAGCTCGGTCTATGAGTCTTTTTCCAAAACAACCATCTACATCTTTTTGCATTGAGCAAATTTAGGTTTATAAATGTCTGTTCATTTTTTATGTCATTTTATTTTTCTGGGTACAGTCCAAATGAAAACAACGTTGGATCCAATATTATTTGTTTGGAGAAGATTTCCTCAGTTACATCCTTTCCCTCCAAAACAATGTCATTTTCCTCCAGTACCACAAACAGTGAGCTAGAGTCCCTCTGTCTTCTGTATATTTCAGACATACAACGTGTGTCTCCTTGTTATACCTGGTGTTATATTAACCTGCATTAACGATCTGAATTGGATCATTTTAAGACCCGTGCTAACAGAGCTAGAGTGGGCCAGTGTTCATGCAACTTGCCAATCTTCTTCATATAGCACTAACAATAAACCTTCTTCCCAAGCTTTAAATCTATCGAAGGAATTTTCAGAAACATGCAACATTGATAAGTAATAAAATTCAGATATGATACCTTTCTTCAAACAGTCAGATATGATTTAATCTGCTCTGCAGCTCCCAGAGAAAATGAAGTGATTATGATTCAAATGACAGCTTTGAAAATATGAAGGAGGGAAGAAATAAAAAAATAAGCCAAGATGATTTAAAATTTAAAATTTTTAGCAAGTTAAAACAAAGATTTTAATGAGAAATAATTCTGATAAAATATCCAAAACAGAGAAGAAAGGTTTAAAACACCGAGCACCAACTGCTGAAAATCAGGATATAAAATGTTTTATTTCTTCTGGGTTTACATCTTTACACATTTCTTTCTTAACACCCAACAACAAAAAAGGAAGAGGAATTTAACTCCGAACAGACAGAAACAAACACCAAAGGAAAGAAGATCAAAGCAGAGGAAAGCAAAGCGGGATAAAGAACAAGAAGATCAGACCTGAAGAAAACCGGAGCAGAGAGAGAAAAGGTCAAATCAGCACAATTAGAGATGAACATTTTCACCTAATCTCAAATATTTGTCATTATTTCATCGCTCACCTCATGTTTCAGCTGTTTTTCTGTGTGAATCACTTATATGTTTGTGGATCTTGAAGCTTCTCCAACGTCTCTGTGAGAGGTGCTCCTGGAAAGTTCTCCACCTGAGCTCAGAGACACTTATATATGTTTGGATGTAGCTGCAGAACGTCAGAGAGACTGATGGAATGAGTTTCAACAGAAGGAAACACACCAGTTTAACCAGTCTGGGAGAGGCTGGAGTTTAGTCTCCTTTAGATCTGACAGGAATACTTAACCAGAGAAACTAAAGTAAAACTTTAGGTTCTTTAAGAAACTTTTCTTCTCCTGGCGTTGTTTTCTAAGCTAAAATTTAAGTGTTTCAGACATTAGAACCTGTTACATTAGATGCACTTTAAAACTAATTTCCAGGACAGTTTTGTAATAAGTGACCTATGACCTGGATTATCTCAGACTGAGATCAGTGAAGGTTTGAGGCGTCTGAGAAAAGATGGAATCCAGAAAGAGGAGAACGAGTCTGGATCAGGGGCGCTGCTCAGATTCATCAACACTGGGGGGCTGAGCCCGACCGAGATGAGCCCAGCACAGGAGCCTGTCAGTCTGCATTAAACTGACCAGATGGTCGATATTTAGGGGAAAATAATTATACGAGGAGACGTGTCAGTCATATGGATCTGCTGGTTGTTCCGACATGAGATAGAAATAAAATTTGATATCATATTTGCTCCGTTCTTGTTAGCAGCAGCTGTAAAACACAGAAGTTACAGATTTATTACAGATCTGAATCATGGATAAAAAACAAAATTGATGTATCTGTGTTTTTTCTGTTTCTACTTTAAATATTTGAGAAGAAACATCTCGTCTGCTTTTCCTCCTCTTCTTCACTGGACCAACAACCTTACAGCTCTTTGATGTTCTTCTTCCTCACTTTGACTCCAAATAGGCTTTCATTACTTTATTGGACATACGTGAAAATTATTCAGAACTATAATTGGGCTTTAATATAGGTTAAAAATTGCTCAGTGTTTTACACACAGCATATTTCAGACTATATTAACGTGATTTCATTGTTATTGTCGTCTGATATTTTTAATGATTTCCTTTTATTTTCTGCCGTAACGTCAAACCGTCTCACTTCAACATTAAGTCTAGTTTGCACACAGCAGACAACATGTGCAGCTCCTGCAGCCTCTATAACAACAAGCCTGGTTAAATGTTGGAGCACGTCGTCACATTATCTGCTTCCTTTGTCTCTATTTCTGTGTTCACATCAAACTTTATTTGACTACAGTCATGTTTCTCTCATGAACACTTTCTCCTGGTTTTATTAACATCTGTATTTTATTTCATAGAGCAACGTAGAACAGAATTGTGAAGAAGAACGAAGGTGACGCCTGAATTTCAACATATCTGACAAATAATCTGAAAAGTGCGGTGTGCATCTACAGTTATACTGAGTAAATGATGTGTTCTGATGAGGCTCGTTTATCAGGTTAACCGTTTTAAAATAACTTTAAGCAGGTATCAAACATACTACTCATTAAGCTCACATTTCTGAGTTTAAATCTTTTTATTGGTCTGATGTCAAATTCTAACCTTAAATGCTGTGTTTTCATTGGCTGGAAGCAGAAAATCTTCATTATCAAAAACAGAGGCTTGAAAAATCAATCTAAACCGGATTAATCTATGTAATGTGTTTCACTTAGAGATGAAGTTACTAAAATAAATGACTTTTCAGTAGTAATCTCATTTATTGAATGGATTTGCGTACTCACCGAGCCTGAACCAGAACTCAGCAGAACCACCTGCGGATGCAGATCTTTGTGGGTTTGTCTCAAGCAACAAATAAAAGAAACAAACTTCTTTATTTCCTCAACAGCAACACTTTTATTCTGCAGATTTTTAAATGAGTTAAATGTTGTGATAAAAACACATCTTTATTTATCATTTTAATGTATTTTATTGTATTTTACAGAGAAAAAAATCTTTTGAAATGACTCTGGGGTCATATGTGTTAAAGTGAAACATCATAGTGATCTTATATGATCTTCAGTGTAATTTCAGGTCTTTCATTCACTGATTCTGTTTTTCAGGCTGATTTCTCAGTCTGGTCAGAAGATCCTTGATCCTCCTGCACATTTCAGGATCCTTGTTTCTTCCTGAGATCTTCTCCAGCTCTGTGATGCTCTTCTGTCGATACATGGATTCTTCTTGAATCTCTGCTGCCTTCATGTGGAACTCAGTAGACCCACGACTGTCATTTCTAATAAATAGTTTGCGTAGCGATGGTAAACCCTCTGTTTTCCTGCTGGATCCAGGTCTTCTCTTTCCAGCAGCTCTTTGTAAATCTGATCAGCTTTCTCTTTGTCAACCTTTGCATATAAGTCTGCTAGAGTTATTTGATTTTTAGAGATGAAGCGTTCTAGATAAGCATCATCATATTCTACCCACAGAGCCGATAGGCTAACCCACCACTATCTAAGAGTTATCTCAGGCTCTTGTAGTCTCTTAGAAAGAATCTTCTTCAGTGCAAGATTCTGCCAGCAGATCAATTTAAATATGTGAGTCAGGATGCTCTCACATCACGGGCCCTCCTCCAGTCTCTAATGTACAGCTTCCATTCCAGATATTTTTATTTCTGTTACAGCAAGCCCAGCTAAATGGAGCTGATTCCACATGAGCTGGCTGCCGGAGGCTCTCCGAGCCTTTCAGCCAACATATAGCCGCCCTTCCTCTTAACTCATTTTCTAGCTTTTTCAGCTTCGCACTCCAGATAAAGAGCAGTCACTCCGGGTTTGGGGGGTTTCAGGGTTCGGAGGTGAGTGCCCCATAGGCAACTGTTGCCCGGCCGTGCCCTTATATTCCACTGACTTCTGTGGTTCTAGGACCATGGTATGGGCACGTCCCTGGCACCACGGGCTGCCAGTTGATGCGGTTCGCGGTGGCGTAGGGCGCAGCGGAACCGACTTGTCTTGTGAAATTAGCACCGTGCGGCTGGTAGCGCTGTGCTTTGGCTTGCGCAGCAGTAATGGCCCTGAACATGTCCACAGGTACCCGGCATAGGTGACTGCCTATCCCCACCTCTTCAGATGAAAATGGTGGCGCGGGCCGGCTCTGCGGAGCTGTATCCTGCCGAGACAGCGGATTGGGCGCGGCCTTTCAGCACGTGCCGTACAGGCCTCAGCAACATGCCATATATTGCCCACTGGCTGTCATAGCCTGTGAGGGGGAGGCGGGATCGGAGCAGGCGAGTGAGGGTTTGGCAGCAAGGAGTTGGTAGTCGTGGAGAGGCCTGCAGCCGGTGGCCGGTGGAGAGGTGTCTGTATCCGCTTTGGGGATATAGGAGTGCGCCCGGTGTTCTGACTTCGGCCTCCTGGGCTGGCCCGAGTGGCAGGTGAGCTGCGCATAGTGTTTACTCCCTGGCAGTTTGACAGATGGCAGGAATGTCTTTTTTTTTTTTTTTTTTTTTCTGTGCCTGAATGTGGTGCATTGTGAGGGGCCGTGGTAGGGGACACTAGACCCCGGGGATCGGCTCACAACCAAGCTGGGTGAGCTCTGTCCCGCCCAATGCTGCGGCGGTTCGGGGGTCCTGTTGCTGGTGTCGACTGGTAGCTCGCGCGGGCTGTCTCGCCCTGTTGTGCAGTGAAGGCGGGGAGAGTGGTAGCTGCGCGGGTGGCCCATTGCCTTGCTGCTTGCGGCCGCAATCGTGTTACGGTGGGGAGCCCGGAGGGTGCGGCGCGTGTGCTGATCAGAGCCCGGGCCGAACTAGTATGTAGAGCTTGCGAAATGGGGCTAGTAGTGACTCATCGCCTCTCGTCACTATAGAGTCCTCACTAGTGGCGGTGCCTAGCCCCTGTGTGGTGTGTGGGGGGGCCGGGGCGGGACCGGGAGCAGCGGGGAATGCCAGGAGGGAGGGGGATTAACGTGGGACGTTGGGTTTCTGGTGGACCCAGAGAAGTACTTTGTGTTTATGATATCGGCCTGTCACAGCATGGGCGATGTGGGAGAACTCTCATTGAGGCCGTACGGGTAATAGTATCGGAGCTCGTGGGGCGTGGTTTTGAGAGCAATGTGATTCAGGACTGCTACCGTCCTGGGGCCGGCTCTAGCAGTTAGGCGGGCTGGTTTGGGCCATGTGGAACCCCTCTTGTGTACATATAAGCCCCTCTTCGGAGGCTGGATAGGGGGTATGGTGGTCGGACTGGTGTCCCCTAAAGCCGGCAGAAGGAAGGGCACGGAGACACCCGGCGTACTAGAACGCCTGTCTGCCTCAGTCTCTACTTTTTTCTCGCCGCGCGAAGCGAGGGAAGGCCAAGGACCACCTCCTTAGGTCCGGGGCTAGGTTAGCCCTAGGGCGGGCTAAATCGCCGCAATGCTGCCCGGACTCTTGAGTTATAGAGATGATGCAATGGAATTGTGATTGTGCAGATGTTAGGACGTCCATGTATAGTTTGTCTTTACGTTGGAAGCGCAGATGATTTTATGTTGCTTGGATGAAGGGGAGCCGCTGTCGAGTGACGTGATGTGACGGAGTGCCATTGTTTTTTTTTGACAGTGTTGACGCCCGGTCTTGCGATTCTGCCCCCTCTCCATGCGATCAGCTTAGCCCTCCCCACCCCCCATATTATGCGCGGCCTATTTCCTCCCCGCCACCCTGCCTGCGGTGCGCTGAGAGATCTTGCCGCTGCGATGTACTTAGTCGGTTCTCGGTGTGTCCTGCGGCTAGGATGCTTCGGTCGTGTTGCTGCGCTCATTCCCGCGTGGCTTGCCCTGACCGCGGGCCTCGGGGGGGAACCCTGAGGCTCTAGTTGAGCCCGCCTCTCGTCCTAAGGGCAGCGAAGGACATGTGTCCCGGAGCGGTTCTTGCGGTACTCCTGGCGTCCTATAGGCTGGATCACTAGCTAGGGTGGACGGCTGCGGCTGGAGGCCTGTCATAGGGCAGTACCCTTGTTTTCTGTGTGTTTTTTTTTTTTCCCCCTCTTCTCCTATCTTCGTTTTTTTTTATTCTCCCTTTCTCTTTTTTTTTCCTTTAGTACGCTGCGGTTCCCTGCGAGGCTCTCTGCCTACCTTGTCGCCCTGTGGTGGTGGCTCCCTGGGAATCTTCCACTGCTCTTCTCTAGAGGAGGGGTCATGGTAGTTGCGGCCTACGTTCCTGGCCGGTTCGCTGGTGGGCCTAGGGGATATGTTCTACAACTGCGGGGCTACTCTGCGCTTTGGGGGCCTTAGCCGATGTCTGTGTCGCTCGAAGATACTCTCAGTGTACGCGCCCCGGCGGACACACGGGGCCGGTCGTGCTTGCCGGTCCTCACAGCCGCTATTGACCATTATTCTGTGCCGAGAAACCTTAGTATACAAAGCGCATCCACGATGGTGTTGCATAGATACACAAGAGGCCATACATATATTGGCCGTGCACTTCTCACACAAGTCCATTTTAACATTCATTAAATTATCCTTGTGTGACTCATTTTGTGTATAAGCTAAGCAAGGCCATTAAGGCTGGAGGTTGGGGTTAAGACGTATCTTTTATTCTAATGCCTATCGTCTTTCTTCTCTCCACTCAACTCACGTCCCTTTTTTCCAATCTTCTCCATTTGAGCACCAGTCTCTATGTAATCAAGCTTCTAGTTTCCTTTTATTTCAAGTCACCGCCTGCTCCACGCTAAACAAATTAGAACATATTCCCAAAGAGGTTTATAATAAAGTTTACTTTTTATAAATATCAAGACCAGAGCCTTCTTAAAGCAATAGCTGTGCATGACCTATTCCGCCTTGTGAAAGAAAATCGTCTGAGCTATCGTGGGCAATTCTGGTCACTCAGACAACCAATGACTGGCCCCTACTCTAGACCCCCGGTCTCAGGATAGCGACACGGCTAAAAAAAGCAGCAATGTATAAGTTATCTGGATCCTGTGTTGAGATCGCAGAGCATCTCAGTTACTATCCAAAGACCTCAAGAATACATTGTTTAGTCATGTGTTTGAAGGCCCTTCCTGCCTGATAAAATCACATAGCATGCTATCCATTCAGCGCGTGTATTCGGCTGCCATTGTTCTGGATCGGCCCCTTTCTAATGAAGAGCTATAGCAGCCTCAGCTTCTTCTCTTGTCAAACCTCATCAGGGATCCAGGCTCTCAGCACAGACCTCCTGGGTGGAGCTCTTCCTCTAGTGAGAAAATAAAGAAACCGTGAGTATCTTCCCTCCATCAGTAGCCATCGAACCTTGAGAAGGTAATCCCTGACTCTTCTCATCTGCACCCAGATGCATAGTGCACAGCCAGGATTTACCAAAAAAGTTACACACATCAACTGGATGTTCATACTGTATACATCGGTTGAAGAGCCTTTCACAGTCCGCAGCCCAGCTTGTACAGGATGCAACCCCTGCAGCCGTCGTAAGATGTGACCCAGCCCATGACCGTCTCTCCCTTCTCAGTAGCCCGATGTCCTCCAGAGATAGTTGCACACAACAGCGGGGAAAAGCCCTTGGGAGTTTTTCCCTTTTTTTTTCCTGGATTGAGCGGTCCCGGTGTAGTGGCCCTGCAGCGGCCTCCAGTTTCTCCTCCAGCCGTCTAGAGCGAACTGCTGGCGCTCTTCAACATGACCGGCGACGCTTACCTGTAGCCATCAGAAATTTCACATTATTGTGTCGCCAGAAAAAGATAGATGGAAAGAAGAATAAAGACAGTTTCCCTGCCCTTCTTGTGCAACCATCCGCGTCTTCATTCAATCCGCCCTTTATCTTTCTTTCTCTCCACTACCATCTTTCCCTTCTTGGCCGTTGCCGTCCCCCCCTCCCTTCTCAATTCTTCACCCCTGAGCCTCCTTAACTTTTTCGCTATTTTGCACTCTACTCACCTCCACTTCACCCCTGTCCACCTACTTGCGTCCTTCCTGCGCTGACCTCACTTTCTGTATCTCTTCCCCTTATTTCCTATGTGTATTCCTTTTATTGTATTACTACTCATTTCTTGAATCCATCTCCTGCTAGCTTGTCCCTCATTCTCTCCCTTCCTCTCTTTCTGTCTGCGCTCGCCTTTGACCCCACTCCTTCCTCCCCACCCTCTGCCGGCCCTCCACTGGTGCCAGGCCTTCCCCCCCTTACCGACACAAGTCCCGCGTATCCCGCGGAAGCCCTACCACTATCTCGAGATACCCCTCAATAACACCATTCTTTAATCACCGCTCACCGCTATAACACTTTCTCGACTTCTAGACATAGGCAAAATCAAATGGATTTAGCAGCGAGGACAGGTTAAAGAGTATCCAACCTCTCGGAGTCACCGGATGGAGCTCTTAAGAGGGCCTCCTCCACAGTCCTCGGCCCCATCCTCTCTCGAGTCACTGCATCCCACCAGTGATCAAATTACAGACAAATGTATTACCGAATACCTTGTATAATATTTTTACAGCACGCTCAAAAGGACTCTAGGTCTTTTTCCAGAAAGAAAGGAAGGCCGAGAGGAAAGCAGAAAAGAAGAAGGGAAGCCATAGAAACAAAAGGAAGGGGAAAAAAAAGTGAAAGAAATCTGAAGGGAGTAAGAATTTTTTTTTTTATTATTTCTTATTTTTTAAAATTCCTTCACAATACAACCTTTGAACCGCCACTGCCCCACCTCCACACTCTGTATCTCTAGATTATAGTATAGTAGTGAGTACTACAAACTCATAGAAAAATATGCAATAATGTTACTGAGCCTCTATACCAAGAGCAGGAAGATGTAAATGGATGGTGAAATCAGTATCGTTATCGCTAGTAATTTGCCTACATGATGTGTCTAACCAAAGCGTACTCAGCCTAAGATGAGTGCCTACTCCCAACGCCTCCCCATCTGTGAAGAAGTTCTCTGACTGCTGCTATCTCCTCTCTCAGACTTCTAGACAAGCCCCAAGCAGAAAAAGACCTAGAGTGCTCACCATTCCAGGTGGTGCTGCCCGCTGGCGGCACGACGCCTGCCTTGCCTGGACAGATAGCTTGTTGGATTGCCCAGCAGTGATCCCAGGACCAATCACCTTTAACAGCTCCTCTCATACTCCTGCACCAGCGCCCCTCTGCCTCTATCTGTTACACTTCGCTTTCTCCACCTTTTTCCGTCTCGCTTTTGTTTTGTCGTTGTACAAAAAATAAAACCCCTCATTAAACAAGAAGACGGAGGATCAGCACACAGGACCTGCTGACAGGTGATCTAATGTCCAAAAGCTCCATGACCTAAATACCAACCAAGAGCCCTCTGCAGCATGACATGAAAAACTGACTGTTCTTCATCCAACCCTGAAAGTACAGCTTTTTTACAGCTTCAGAGTAAGGTCGTCGTAATTTCTAGGTGTGTATTACAGTCTCGCAGCTACAGACTGACCCCTTCCAGAACACAGAAGTCAATACTGTAGATGGGCACTTCTAAGAATTACCTGAAATCTTAATGCATCGTGTATAATAATAATAGATCAAATGATTATTCATCAAATAACAACCAATATTAGCACATAAGTAATAAAGTCTCGGTCAGTTCATCTAATGATGAGCCTCACAGACACAACACACTGCTAAAAACATAACGATCGTCTAACGATATTTACTGCTAAAATTTAGGATATTTTTATAAGTAACAGTTCCGTATCACAGAACTCATTAGACAAATCTAGATTTACAATGATTTATATAAAAAATAAACGCGCTTTCCAAGCGTCAGAGAGCTACGCACGCCCGAGTGGTGGATGGAAGAGACATTGCTAGCCCGCGGCATCAAACACTCAGAATACTGAACTGTTAAGAGAGGAGCCAGAAGTCACAAGCTGCGAACACATAATCTTGAACAATCGACAGCCTGGCAGCGGATGAGCGAAGCTCAGCGGTAAAGGATATAATCTGGGAGTATAGTTGTCTAGCTCGAGATCCGATGCTGGGAAAATACCAGAACTATTGGCTAGTATTGGTATTCGCAAATCTGAGACTACAGTAAACTTAAGGTGGTTGGAAATTCACAACTGCAACCGTCTGGAACCACAACATTTATAGTTTTTCTAAATCTGGTGCCCCAACGGGCCTATGGCAGCTTCTGCTACTGCGCTATCGACAAAATATTTCCTGGATGTATATAGAAATGATGATGCTATCCCCAGCACTACGCGACAGCGCTGTAGTGCTGCGTAGGAGACATAGCCAAGACCAAACGATTGATAAAAAACTTCCACCTCCTATTCTCAAGGACAGATGTACGGTTCTATCAGTGTTGACGATACTTCTTAGCAAACAGACCAGACTTATATATTCAGACATCAAGAATCCACGTATACCCTTGACTGAATCTTTACCTTAATGTGTGTGTTGCTCTCACCCTGACATGAGCTATTGTTGTAACTCTTACAGACTCTATTAACTGCCAAGAATAGAGTACTGAAATATGATTTTGTTTTCCTTCCTATCTCTACTTTATCTAATATGTGAGTTTAATTACTTTCATAATTTTTCAGTATTTCTCAGAAGGGTTCATCAGCGTAAAGCCAAACATTATAGTATTTTTTTTTTTTTTTAAAAAATGTTGCGACCTAAACTGGCTTTTTAGACAAGATAGACCCAGCTTCTCTCACTTAGATAGACTTCAGAGACGCGGATCACTATGACTGTTACTATATTTGAATGATGCGGAACCACAGCTCGCCTCTTACCAGCGAGCTCAAGGATTAATGTTATAATTTTTCTGTCTTAGCACAGGAGATGCGATGTGCTCTCACCACAGAGGACCTTTATAATGAGCCTAATTACCTCACTATTAGAAAGATTGGATTAGACACCAGCTGCACGCTATACCAGTAAACTCCCAAGATTATTGAATGTCATTCGATTAGTTTTTCTGTGTTTGATTTTCTTGTATCATTGTAATGTTTTTTGTGCCTCGATGTACAGCGCCTGAGTGCCTTGTTGTGAAAAGCGTAATAAATAACTTGGAGTGATTTAAGTCACATGCACCAATTTGGTCTCTTTAAATAAGTATTTATATAAATTGTAAGCTAATATGTTATGTAAAAGTTTTTTCTAGGGAAATTTATAGAAATATTTCATATGTAAAGAGGTCTAAAATAGTTCATATTAAATTAATTTAAGGTACGTTATAATGAGGGAAAAAAATATATTGAACTTTAAACTGACAGATTTGTGAAAACTGGGAGAAAAACAGAGCATCTTAAAGTATGACAAAAAAATCTGCCAGGAAAAAGGTCCCAATGGCTAATTATTATTTAATTAATTTTTGAACGTGTTATCAGTTGATGCATTTTGTCCTTTCAGTCCCTCCTTTATCACACCTTTATATTCTGTCCATGCAGCAGCGTCGGCAGCAGAGCGCCGACCCACCGGAAGTAAACAGAGGATGACGAGCAGAGCCCACAGGTAGCATCATGTAGCTGCAGGTTCCTGTGGGTTTCAGTGGTTCTTCTGTCTGTCTGCTGACTCGGAATGAAGCAAACAGAACCAGCCTCTGGGAAGAGCCTGTGAGTTTAACACGAGTTTAAATCAGGACCGAACCTGCAGCGGTCCTTCTGGAGCTACAGTTAGCTAAACTTTCTTCGTGACCTTCTATCTCCCAGGTGACCATGTGACGGTGGGCCCTCCGTGGGTCCAGTGGGGGGTACGTGGTCTTTCGTTGGATTTGAGGAGGAACCCATCCGGGGATTGCGAGAACTGGACCCCGAACCCCCGGGCCAAGCCGTTCATCCCGCGGCAGCAGAGGAGCTGGTACCTGACCTGGAAGTACCGTCTGACCCAAAGGAGGAGCCTCCGGAGGTTCTGTCAGGTAAGTGTGGTTCTGGTTCTGCTGGCAGAACTTCCTTAGGCCATTATGAAACGTGTGTGAAATGTTCTGCAGAGACCACAGGATGGCTATGAGGAAGCTCGTCTGCAGAGCTCTGTTCACACTGCAGTCTGCATTAAAAGCCCCAGTCACAGCCCTCAGGAACTACGCCACAGAAATCTAGTGTTTTACGCACAGCTGTGGAACGCTACCAAAAATTAACATTTCGCCCACATGAGAAAATGTGCGGAAGCCACGCAAACCTTTTGCAATCGACACATATAATAATATAAGATAACACTCAAATCTGATGATTTCTTATCGACTTTGAGCTTTTATGTTTCAACCAGAGTGATTTAAACTGAGTCATAGTCACACCTCAGAAATGAGGGGAAACAACCTCAGTCGGATGGAAACTGTAAAAACTTCTCTGTTCTGTCACCTGTAAGCATGGACAATGCTCATCAGTCTGATGCTGAGGAGCAGAAATATTGCATGAGAATCCTCTAAGGGACACTTTCATCTTCACTGAGAATAAAACGGTGCTAGGATCAGCAGATTAATCCTAACAAGTCGGGTTGATGGTTCCTAAGGTGGACCAGCTGGAGACCAATCACACATTGTCCATAAATAAGCTGCTGAAGATGCCTGGCTTGACTAACCTGTGGAACGGAAAAATATAGATTGGCACATCCTTGGCTCAGCTGGAGGATGACATGAAAGAAGTCGGAGGGAGCCGTTTTATTCAGAGATCCACGGACTGCGGGTACATGAGATGCGGGGCTTATCAGCCGGTTGAGATTGCCCAGGACATGTTAATGGCCTCATGTGGTTACAGGGAGCGAACCGCACGTCATGCGTACAGTTCTCACTATGCTGCGGTTCTCTTCACCGGAGCTGCTCAGAGGGGCAGCGACCGGACTCGGATAATTAAACAGTCATCCCTGTGAGCCGGGCCATGCCAGCCATATGGGCTGGCCTCATCCAGATGTGCGTTCTGATATAGAAAGTTCTCCTAAACTGCTGTGCTCTAATTTGCATGCGAGGAGCCGATTTCTGATGTAATCAGAAGCCTACAGACTGGACCCATCCTGCTGAAGGACCCTATCAAGAATTAGGTGAATATGAAATTATGAATAAAAGCGTTTTCATTCAATATATTGCAACTCATTAGTGACGCGCTGATGTTTCACATAAATGCAGCGTTGGCCTCCTTCAGCCTCATGATTCCTTTATACCTATATAATTAGATAAGTGTTGCAAACAAACTCAGCAGACGGTGGACGGCTTCTGGTGATTCAGTTTTTATTGGTGTGGGCGTCCTGAATGGTTTTAAAGACTTAAACTACTTCACATAGTGTTTGTTGGTGAAGTCTTCCTACATAGATATATGATAGGTATTCTAGCTCATAGATAATGATCAGCATGCAGCTATAATGAGCTCATGTGCCAGTAGCTAGAGTGCCGTTTGGATGTCGATGCAGACATCGCTTAAATGGAACGGAAGGAACAACCCGCCCGAAAAACAAAAAACCCAAAAGGCCCGTTAGAGCGGCAACCTTTTTATTTCAAGTCAGCTTTTATAAACGCCCTGCCCTCTTTGGGTTGAAACGGTAGGCTACTTAGTTTAAGAACCCGAGAAGGCGATAAAGACGGTGAATTTCCTACGGCACAGCTCCACGTTCAGGTTTAAAACCATCACACTCAGTCACATCTCCATGAGTCAGGAGTTCAGGAATTGCTTCCTCCACTTCACGCCAAGCAGCAACAGCTTTCGAGTCTGGACGCGTAAACTAAGCCTCATTAGAATCAGACTTATTTTAGACATTGAATTTATGACACATGAATTTTTATCCAGATGCAGAGTATGTGAATTTTTTTGCTACATATAATGTCGCCCAGCAAGACTTCGACCTGCAGAAATTCACTGCCAGAAAATTCACCCGAGAGAAATTCGCCGTGCCGCTCCTTCCGGTCATTCAATAAGCAAGAGCCATCTGCGGACAGGCGTCGCGGGCGAAGCTGTCATCAGGTCAGATCAACATTTCATTAGCAGTTCCATTAGATGAAAAAAAAAATACAAGATCTCAAAATAGGGTGTTAAAAATCGGGCAACTCGATGGAGTCAAGCGTCTTCTTAGCCAATCAGATTCCGAGCTTATTTGATCACGTGAACACCCCTAGCCTTGCCAGAGCGCGAGTCCTTACAGTTTGCTGGATAGTGACTTAATGAAGATCAGACGAGTGATCTAGATTTTTCTGCCAAAAAATATATTATCTACAAAAAGCAGCTTAATTAACACCCATTTGAGATTCACGGTGAGTTTTTTTCATCTAATATAGGAATGAAATGAATGTTTGACCTGATTGACAGCTAGCGCCCCAACCTTGTAGACGCAGATGCCTCTCTGTTTGAAGTGACGGAAGAAGCGGGACAAGCAGCGAATTTCCTGCAGGTGAGAGTTGCAGGCGAATTCTAGCAGGCGATTTCTCGACAGCCGAATTTCTGCAGTCGGCGAATTTTGAGCAGTGCGAATTACTGCAGGCGGAATTTCAGACAGTAGTGCGGCGAATTTCTGCAGTCGCGAATTTCTGCAGTGAAGTCTTGCGTGCGCCCATTTTTAAGTACAATAAAATTCAACATACATAAATTTCACAGGATAAAAATTCAGTGTCATAAATTCAATTCTAAAAAATGTCGATTCTAATGAGAGTATTTTATTTCCCATAGGATCTCAAAGTCAGCGCCTTGGCCACGGCCGAACTGATAAGGCTGGGGCCCGCTGGCTCTGTAAAACCCTCCTTTAAAGGGGACCTACACAGGGGGGAAAAACTTGTCGGTACCCTCTGTTATGAAAAAAAAAACCACAATGGTCACAGAGAACTTGAATCGCAAAGATAAAATAATAAAAATTCATGAAAATGAACAAAAAAAAGTCAGACGTTGTTTTTCAAACATTTTTCAACAGAATTATTGAAAAAAATAACCCCTAAAAACAGCCTGGCCCAACAATGATGGTACCTTAACTTAATATTTATTTTGCAAAACCCTTTTTAGGCAATCGCTGCAATCAAATGTTCTTAACGTCAGGAGATTCGCCCCTTCAGCAGGTTTTCGGCCATCCCACAGCAAATGCCCCAGTGTCTCAGGTTTAAAGGGAGCCTTTCCAGACTGCATTTTTCAGCCCCTTTCCAAAGAGTAAACAGGATTCAGGTCCAGGGCTCATAGAAGGGCTTTCCGAAAGTCCAATTTTTTCTCTTGGCCATTTTTGGGGTTTTTTTTTATGTGTGTTTTGGGTCATTTTCCTGTTTCCCGACCCTGACCTGCGATGAGACCAAGCTTTTGACATGGGGAGCACATTTCTCTCTAGAATCCTTGATAGTCTTTAGATTTCATTATACCTTCCGTTCAAGGGCCCCTGATCCAGATGCAGCAAAGCAAAACCCCCAGAAAATAAAAGAGCCCCTCCATGTTTTACAGTAGGGACGAGTTTTCCCCCATATGCTTCATTTTTATCTGCGAACATAGAGCTGATGTTCCTTTCTGAGAAGTAAAGTTTGTCTCTGTCCATAGGACATTCCCAGAAGCTTTGTGCCGTAACATGTAGTTTGGGGCAGATTCCAGTCTGGCTTTTTATGATTTTTTTTCAAAAAATGGTGTTCTCCTGGCGTCTCCCCTTAAGTCCACTTTGCCTCAAAAAAACGTTTGGATGGTGCGATCTGACACTATGTTCCTTTAGCTTTAAATTCACCTTTAAACTCTTAGAAGTTTTTCGGGGGTTTTTGTTACGTTGTATTTTTCCGTCTCTTTGTTTTTTCATCAAAGTTCCTCCTGAGGGGCCCGCCCGGGGGGTGGCTACAGTCCATGGATCTTAAATTTCTGAATAAAGGCAGCTTAGTCCCAGGAACATGAAAGCTGGGGAGATGATCTTAAACCTTTATCTTTAAAATGTTTTCTATAAATTTCTTTCTAATCTCCGAGACGACTCTTTCCTTGGCTTCCCCTGTCCATGTTGAGTGTGGTTTCCCCCCATTTCCACCAACCAGCACATGACTACCTGTAGCCCCATAGGCCCCAATGATGTTACAGGAAGTAGACACCTGTGATGCTGAAATGGAACCCCCTTTATTAACATTTAACCCTTTTGGGCAATTATTTTTGGGGTACCATCATTGTTGTCCAGGCCTGTTTCATGATTTTTTTGTTTAAATAAATCTGTTGAAGCATTTTGAAAAAAATGTTGACTTTATTTTTTCATTTCATAGAATTTTATTCATTATACCTTTTTCAGATTTAAGTTTTTTCTGTGACCATTGGGGTTTTCTTTCATTAAAGAGGGGAACCAAAAATATGTTGTCCCCTTTTGTAGAGCTTTTAAAAACCCTTTTTTTCACCTTTTAAAAATTATTAATTTGTGGTCTACAAAAAAAGTAAAACCTCGTTTGTTTTGGGTTTCGAACCCCTTTTCTTGGGAGCTCCCCGTTTTAAATTTTTCCTGAGGAGCGTCTGAGGGGGAAAATGTTTTTTCCCGCCGTCTCTTTAAATTGGTCCCGAGGTGTTCACACCCCGCCCCCCCCCCCCCCCAGGTCAAAAAGCGTTCCAATTTTTAAACCCCTTTGGGGCCCTTTGGGAAAATTTTATAAAAATTTTTAATTTGAAAAAAATTGCAAAAAAAAAGAAAAAACCCGTTTATGTAATAATAATATTAAACCTGCGTCTGGTTCCCGTCCCCCAGGGGGTTAAAAACGCACACAGCGTAACATCAGCAGAAGACCCGATGCTGCTTTTGTTCCCGAAAACCCTGTCCAGAAAGTCACATAAAAACATTTAAAATCATGTCTAAAATAAAGTTTTTGTCATGTAGTGGATTTGCCCGCTTTGCTGGGGTTTCCCTCGTCTCCATTGACAGAAAAAACTGGGCCCCCCTTTAAACAGATCTTAGCAATCCTTCTTTATGCAGGAGAAGGTTTAAGGGAAAAAACTCCTCCTTTAAAAAAAATGAGGAAAATGTCTCCATGATGGGGGGGCCCCCTTTCCAAAAAATAAAAAATAACCAGGCAAATTAAAATGTTCGATGCTGGGGGACAGTTGTAAGGATTATTTATTATTTATTAATTAAAAATTTTTCAAAAATTTTCGATTAAAAAAACATTAAAATTTAAAAAAAATAGTTTAACCCCAAAAAAATCCTTAAAAAATAGAATCGAGATTTTCCTCTGGTGTTGTGATTACGGGCCCAAAGCTCTTTAAAATTAAAAAATTTTTAAAACCAAAAACCCAAAAAACTGTCACTTTTTATTCAACCGCTTCCCCAAAGGGGGGGGAAAATTCGACCTTTTTTGAAGAAAAAATCATCTTGCATGAAAAAAACGCAAACGTTTCCCTTTCATATTATATTAAGATTATTAACCCAAAATAATCTGATACACCTTATTTGATCCAAAACCTTCACCTAACAAACAAGCATATTCAACCCCAAAGGGAAAAAAAATACTCCCTAACAATAATAAAAAAAGAAGATATTGCGCATTAGTGTTGGAAGGGCAAACCCGCAGTTTTATGGACAAAAAGGGGAATTTGGGTTAAAAGGGGAAGGAAAGTCCTCCCGGGGGGTTTAGTCTCGACTGCAGCGATAATGATAAAACGTGGAGTCACGCCCCTTTTAGCCGTCAGCATTGCTCCAAAACTTTAAAGGTCATAAAAAATTCCCCATTTTATCTGGCCTACAGGATACAGGGGATGTACATTGGTTAGAGATTCTGTGACTTGTTTCATCAGGGATCAAATTGCGAATTATTTTTCAGGTAATTTAATCCCTAGATTTTTTAAAACCTCTGTATTTGTTTTAAAGGGGGAACCCACTGGGACACCTTTTTTCTTCCTCGTTAAAAAACATTAATTTGATTTGAGTTTTTAAATTTTATACCGAGGATTCTCCAATTTTTTCTATTAACTTTACCAAGTTGGGTCCATCTTGGTGATTCTTCCCCCCTTCTGATACAGATACCCCAGTTTTTGTTCCCCCAGCCAAGGGGTTCCAGAGTATTGTGATGGGGGGCACCCTTGTCTGTTGACTCGTAAAAAAAAAGCTTTGCATGTTTTATTAGTTAAACTTGGATTTGAAAAACTGTCCCCGGATCCATTTCGAAATGTTTCATGTAGCCCGTACTGTGGACACTGAAGCAGGTATTCACCATTTATCGAAGGCTTGAAATCATCTAATGAGAACATCGCTGTTCTCTTTTTTTAGTTTTTTCAGTATACTTTAAAAGGACGCTCTTATTTATGGTACTTTGTCTTGTTTAAAAAAAACCTTGTTGATGTTTTTGTATCAATTTGGGGCAGGTTTTTTATCCAATAAAAAAATCTTTGTCGGTCCCAAAAGGGCCCATGCTCAATAAAAAACGTTCTGCGGGGTTTTTTTTGGTTTCAATAAAAGGCTTGTTTTTTGTAGCTAGCCTCAAGAGCCCGGGAGTTTTCCAGTTTTATATGATTTTCAACATGTTAAAAAGTACAAGTTAATTTTTTTTTAAATTTTTAAAGTTTCTTTGGAAGTCCATCTGCCCGGGATTTTTCCCACTATTAAATATCTTCTGGCAATCTGTTGGGTTTCAAGGATGCTTTATCCTCGAGGGGGTTTGGACATTTATTTGATCAAAAATACAGTTGTTTTTTTTTTGTTTCCAGTATATTCTGATTAACGATTTGAAATACTCTGCAGCCTCTCATTTTTTCTGGGGGTTTTGTTGTTATATTGCCCAACTTTATGTGATCCCAGTAATTGTTTTTTTCCACAAAAAAATTTTAGTCCACTTAAGCTTTTTGCGATTTCTCCTGTGGTTTTTCATATCGGGCCCTGAATATTTAAATTATGAAATTTTTATTGGATTTTTGTTTTGGAAAAAATTTTTTTCTTTGGTTTTAATTTGTCTTTCAAATTTTTTAAAATTTTCTGTTATTTTTTATTTTTGTATGATGAACTTATTATTTCCCCTCTTATAAAGCTTTAAAAGGGTCCCTTCTAAACTACTGGGGTTTCATCTCTATTTTTTTTAAAATTTTGTCAAGAAAGCCTTTATAAATTAAACAATTTTTGGGCCCTTTAACATGAATGTCGGCACCCCTCCCCCCGTTTCACACCTTGATCAACCCATTTTTAACTTCCAAGATTTATGCAACATCAACAGATGCATAAGTCTGTAAAAATGAAAAGAATAATATGTGAATGACTCATTTGAACTTAAATAAAATGAAACTTTCCCCTGATTTTTGGGTTTCTTTTTCTCCAAACTTCTTTATTTTTAATCTTTATAATGGAAAAAAACTTTTTTGGTCGTGTTTGGTGGGTTTCCTTTTGAGGGGCCTGTCCATCCCCCCCATAGCATTGGTCTTTCCCAGAGCTGAAAGGTTTAAAAAAAAAATTTTCATTTAAAGGGTGGACTATCGTCGTTGGGACCATAAATATTTATCAGGTTTATTTTTAATATTGAAACATTGCCCTGTACCATGACATGTCTCCTGCCTGGGTCTTTAATTGACTTTGTGGTTGGCATGACTGGTAAAGGAACAGTGGCATACTTGACCCCGCCATCCTTTGGTTATTAAATTTACCTCTGATGCAGTCAGATGTGATTCTTGTATTAAAACAATTCTAGATTTCAAATATTTTAGTCTGTTTAATACCTGTTTTAATTTAGTTAGTTTCCTTATTCCAGCTTGTAATGTTGACATTCAAAATGTTTTCCTTGGTTGTCCTCCATATGACATCATCAGATGATTTGAAATGCTATAAACTAAAATAAAGTTAACAATAATAGAATTGAGGATGCAGGTTCATACTTACACTCACACATACCAAACAGAACGTGTCCTGAACAACATTTGCCTTTCCTTATCAGAAATGCTTCCCCCTTCCCTTAAACAAAATATTTGCAAGGCGTTGATCCACATCACTGAGGAGCAACTAGTCAACGTGGCCTCGCCAAAACTTCTTACTGTAGACAGTGTCTACTCACCATAATTTCGTGTCATTTTTTCGTGTAATTTCATGTAATTTCTTGTTTCCTTGCTTCCCGGTATACAAATTCTTTCTCCCGGACCTGTAGGAAGCGCACCAGCACCGCTGTACTCTGGTTTGGTTTCCCAGGGGACAGCGTGCGATGTAGTCGCTCCAGTGTGAATGACTTGTCAGATGTTAGCCCCAGCCACTTCGGTAGCATGTTGTTAATAAAGTCGAAGAGTGGTTGTTAACCCCCCCGCTCCCTCTCGTAAGATGCGCAGGTTCTTTCGTACCTCTACCTCTGCGATGCGGGCCTCAGCCTCCTCCATGTGCGCCGCCTGGTTTAATCTGGCTTAACCGCCGACCCTTTATCCTCCAATGCAGTCACAGCGTTTGCCATTCCCATCAGCCTTATATCAATGCAATCCAATTTAGCTCCAATTTTTCCGAGCGGAGCAATTTTAGCTTATCTATAACTTCGGCTATGCTAGCCATGATAGCATCTGTGCTGCACGTCGGGCTCGTTGTGGTTGTTTTAGCGCCTGTCTTGCATCTTTGGGAAAAGATTTCACACTGTTTCACATGCACATGCAACACCTGGAGAGACTAAATTCAGCTTTTCTGCTCTCCTACAGACTCCAAGTACACAACAACGTGGATTTAATGGCTAAAAACATGGACTTTGTGGGATATGTCCCCTTTAACCTCTGATGATGAGGAGGGTGCTGCCACTTTCCCTCGTCCTCCTGACCACACCCCTGCTTAAACCCCTCCCCTCATCCCCACCCTTGGCCACGCCCACTTTGTTGTCATTTTTCAAAGTTTGCCTGTGGGCGGAGTCATTCTCTTACATGGGGTTTAGTTCCACTTTAAATAAAGGTGCAGACAGACAGCTGGACAGGTCGTACACTGGCCTCACAGCAACCCTGGAGCCACAGGGTGGATCAGATGCACTTTATTGTTATTTGTGGTGGACTCCAAGCTGAACATCTTAAAGCTTTTACGTCACAGTGAAGGTAAAACAGACAAGCATTACTAGTGTCTGCCTGACAGCAAAGTTAAACATCATCTCACCTCACCGCTCAGTCCGGGTTCTATTTAAAACTGGGTTTAGTTCTGCAAATTACATTATACATTTTTGTGACTGTTTGTCTCCGTAGTTCATGACAATGCAATGAAATATAAACTGAGATGAATTTGTATTGAACGGAAGAAGGAAGTGATGAAATGGGGTCGAAACTGAAAGGTCAAATTGATCCAGATTCTCCTTCCTACTTCCAGGTCCTCACCGTGAAACGAGTCTTGAACTTTAACTGTTGAACTTTACATCTCAGTTATTACATTTGTTTGTCATTTTTTCAAAGTAGGCAGACAGGAAGTGGGGTGGAGAGAGGGGAAGACATGCAGCACATTGTGGCAGGAGGAAGCTGGAATCAAACCCACAACTTTTCCAGACCACTACTCCTCCCATTAAGCCACAGTTGGCCGTGTTTAACGTCCCCAGCGATGTTTTTCACAACAAACTAAATTCAAACAAATGAAATATCAAACATTTTTGATAAGTCTGGGCAAAGATAAGAAATTTTTAATCATGACTGTTGGATGTGAGTTTTTCTTGTTGTAGTTTGGACTAAAGGATCCATACAGCAGATGTAGCCACCCTCTGGTGCTGGAACCTTCTCTGGTGCGGTCCAGTAGAAACAGAACCATGGGAAGGTTTCCTGGTTCTGTGACTGGAGTTTTCAGCAGAGAAACCGTCTGTTTTCCTTCCACAGGCCGGTGCCGTGCTCTTCCTCCTCGTTACCGTCATCGTCAACATTAAGCTGATTCTGGACACCCGGAGAGCTGCTGACGAAGACGCTGCAGCTCTGGAATACGGTGAGAAAAATGCTTCCAGTTTATCATTTTATTCCTGCAACCAAACATGTTTCCTGCTTTTGTTTCATCAACTGTATTTATTGTAATAAAATCCTTCCATCCCTTCACGAGGAATGGAAGGCTGCAAGGAAGAGCCTGGCTGCAAGGATGCTGCTCCATTATTCCAACAAACATCTGGAATACTGATCCTTCTATTCAATTCAATTCAGTTTATTTATATAGCACCAATTCACAACACATGTCGTCTCAAGGCACTTCACAAAAGTCAGGTTCATACATTACAATTAATCTTAATCATTGAACAGTGCAGCCAGATTCAGTTATTTATTCAAATTGGATAAAAAGTTTTTCTATCTAAGGAAACCCAGCAGATTGCATCCAGTCAGTGACTTGCAGCATTCACTCCTCCTGGATGAGCATGTAGAGACAGTGGACAGTCACTGGCGTTGACTTTGCAGCAATCCCTCATACTGAGCATGCATGTAGCGACAGTGGAGAGGAAAAACTCCCTTTTAACAGGAAGAAACCTCCAGCAGAACCAGAACCAGGCTCAGTGTGAGCGGCCATCTGCCACGACCGACTGGGGGTTAGAGAGAACAGAGCAGAGACACAAAGAGAACAAAGAAGCACTGATCCAGGAGTACTTTCTTGTACTCGTACTCGTCGTCTTCCGCTTATCCGGAACCGGGTCGCGGGGGCAGCAGACTCAGCAGAGACACCCAGACGTCCCTCTCCCCAGACACCTCCTCCAGCTCCTCCGGGGGGAGCCTAAGGCGTTCCCAGGCCAGCCGAGAGACATAGTCCCTCCAGCGTGTCCTGGGCCGTCCCCTGGGCCTCCTCCCGGTGGGACGTGCCTGGAACACCTCCCGAGGAAGGCGTCCAGGAGACATCCGGTATAGATGCCCGAGCCACCTCAACTGGCTCCTCTCGATGTGGAGTAGCAGCGGCTCTACTCTGAGCTCCTCCCGAATGGCCGCGCTCCTCACCCTATCTCTAAGGGAGTGCCCGGCCACCCTACGGAGGAAGCTCATTTCAGCCGCTTGTATCCAGGATCTCGTTCTTTCGGTCATGACCCAAAGTTCATGACCATAAGTGAGGGTAGGAACGTAGACCGACCGGTAAATCGAGAGCTTCGCTTTTCGGCTCAGCTCTTTCTTCACCCCAACGGACCGGCACAGTGCCCCCATTACTGCGGCAGCCGCACCGATCCGTCTGTCGATCTCCCGCTCCATTCTTCCTTCACTCGTGAACAAGACGCCGAGATACTTGAACTCCTCCACTTGAGGCAGGAACTCCCCTCCAACCTGAAGAGGACAAGCCACCCTTTTCCGGTTGAGAACCATGGCCTCGGACTTGGAGGAGCTGATCTTTATCCCAGCCGCTTCACACTCGGCTGTGAACCGCCCCCAGCGCATGCTGTAGGTCTTGGCTAGAGGGGGCCAGCAGGACCACCTCATCTGCAAAAAGAAGAGACAGTTCAGATTATTTAGTTAAACAGCGCTTATTTTCAACAATGTCGTCTCAAGGCACCCCACAAAGGGTCCCACTGATGGTCATTGTTATATAAAAACCACCAGGATTGGGATACTTCTCTGTCAAAACGATTATAACCATTGGAAAAGAGAGGGGGTCATACAGGTAGCAGAAATGGAGGGTGTGTTTGCACCTCAACCATAACTGAGCCGGTTTAGACTAAAACTTAATCTACTAATCTACTACTAAACTTAATCTACTTTTGCATCATAAGACGGTGCTTTCCAGATGCCTTGAGCCAGGACTGAACCCTGCCTCTGGACATAAATTGAGCATAAGGCTTCCTCTCTGGACAGTCTGGTTTGAATTCTGGGAATCTGGATGGTTTCCTGGTTTTGTTTCGATCTTGTTCTGGTTTGCTCCAGATTTGATCCCACTTTGTAGCTCTGTATTGTAGAGCTGGACTTGTGGTTGTGTCAGCTGTTGCTAGGTGAAGTTTCTGGATGCAGAGGCTCTACTGTAGCTACCAATAATGTGTGACATTGCAGGTCACATGACCACTGTTCTCCACCTGAATTCTAGCACATTATAATTCATTACTGCAGACGGCATCTTGTAGTGATTACAGATAAGTATTAATGCCTGAAATTATCAACAGTAAATAAAGATTTAATACAAGTTTGATTCTCCAACCATAATTAAGGAGAAAGTTCTGCCTGATTTGGATCCTTAAATAAATCAAGATAATTGTTCCCTCCATTGTGGCAGTTTTTTAATGAGCAATCTGCATGAAAATCCTCAAAAAGAATTTGTGTTATTAATTTATCAGCTGCAGGTCAATAGCATAACTCACTATGTCATTGGCTCAAAAGCGTTATGATATTATTGGCAAATTATTATGTTTTTGGCTCTATTACATCTAAAATGACTGGTTTCTAAACGCCCTAAAATTCCTCCATAATCTTTCAGTGTTTAATTTGCTCTTCAGAGGGAAAAATCCCTTCCGTCCTCCTGAGGAAAATGGTTTAAACCACTTCGTGATTTTCTCACACACGCTGAACCCTGACTAGTTGCATGTTTTCCTGGAATAAGTTGAAGTTTTAGTTTGTGCAGGAATAGAAGACATTAAGACATGGAGTGAAGTTTAAACGTTCAGTATTGAAGCTTCAAACTCTGTAATGAAAAGAAGGTTAAAGGAAATGTAATCATCTTCCCAATAACTCTGGTTTTAGTTTTCCCTCCAACACTTCCTGGGAGGAAACTTCTGCCTCTAACAATCTTGTAATCAGAGTTCCTGTGTGGATCCCAGGGTTCTGAATGCTGCTAACGGACTTGTTCTGTGTAATATTTCAGCTAAAGTTGCCATTGCTCCATATTTATGTATGTTTTTACTTCATGTTGTACACACGTTGTTTTTTGCACTGTAAAGAGCTGCACCATCAGAGATGTAATTCTTCTGATCTGTCAACGCTCCTGTAGAAGATGTGATTCCCAACATGGAGACTCCTCGCAGGCCGGCCAGCGGACGCAAAGTTCTGGACATCGAGGTGTACTCGAGCCGCTCTAAGGTCTACGTGGCCGTGGACGGCACCACGGTGAGAGACCTGCTGTAGCTTTATAAAACTACCATTCCCAGTTTATTCAGGTTCTGGTTTTAATTTGAGTCCAAGTTGTAAGCGTCTGCAGAGGAATGCTGATGTTACCTGTGAAGACACCCTGGACAAGAGGCCAGTCCTTTACAGGGCGACTCAGAGACAACTTAGAGACCAATTAACCTAACAGTCATGTTTTTGGACAGTGGGAGGAAGCGTGAGTACCTGGACAGAACCCATGCACGCACGGGGAGAACATGCAAACTCCATGCAGAAAGACCATGGCTGGGGTTCGAACCCCGGACCTTCTTGCTGTAAGGCAACGGTGCCACCAGCCGACATGGATTATATAAAGCACCAAAACTTGATCTGCAGGAGCGTTTCTGTAGTATGGAGGTAAAATATCATAGCTTGGATAGAGGTTAGGATCTATGGTGAGTTAATCTAAGCTTGGACCTCAGATGGTGCTGTTGGTTCTGCTCCTCTGACCTCGACGTGTCTCTACACACATGAAGGCTGCCGGTGTTTTGGAGCCTAATAGGACTCTTTGTGAGGCTGCTGGTTCATCTTCTTTGGGTCATGAAGTTCCATAAAATAAATCTCAGTAAATAAAAGCAGTTGATTTGTTAATAAGTTCAGTAACAGATTATAATTTAAAGGTTGATGGTAATGAAATGGAAATAACTGATTTCCTGAACATTTCCTCCGAGAGTTCCTCTATTTATCTGGTTTTAGGGTAGATGCTGCCATCTAGTGGCTGAGTTGTAGATGGCAGCCATGCTGCAAGCTGCATCTATGGAGCAGCTTCCTGGGGGAAAACGATCATCTCCATCTGGAAAAACGCAGCTTCATCGTTTGTTCTTGTGCTTCTTCTTTACTCTTCCTACCTGACCTGTTTCATCACATCATTAAACGGGTTGTTTCTGTCCCGCCTGCAGGTTCTGGAGGACGACATGCGGGAACAGGGCCGAGGGATCCATGTGATCGTTCTGAACCAGGCCACTGTGAGCATCCACTGTTTTCTCCACAGCTCCACTTCCCATCCCCTGCATGATAACAGCTTCATGGATCACCTGTTTAAATTCTGCGTGTTCCTGTAACTGATCCGAACTCAAAGCTTTGATTTGGATCCAATGTTTCCGCTCTCAGGAGGTTCTGATTGGTCTGCTTTCATCGTTTCAGGGTCACGTGATGGCCAAGAGGATTTTTGACACCTACTCCCCTCACGAGGACGAAGCCATGATCCTCTTCCTCAACATGGTGACTCGTGGTCGGATCCTCATCTTCACCATAAAGGTGGGTGTGTCAGTTTGGTTTCAGAGGGCCATCCAGCTGTTTGAGTTTGGTTCCGTTTACCCGTTGGGTTCTGTTCTGCAGGATGAGGGAACGTTCCACCTGAAGGATGCTGCAAAGAACCTGCTGAAGAGTTTTGGCAGCCAGGCGTCCCTGAACCTGAGCTGGAGAGACATGTGGACCCTGGTGGTGAAGAAAGGAGGTCAGATTCATTCGGGGTTTGAAGGGGAAACTTCCTGGTAAATGTTTGCTCATGGGTCCAGGCAGGCAGACGACTCGTGCAGGAACCAGTTATTTGACAGAACAGCGCATGGGTTGGTGGAGATCTGATCTAGAGCTTTTCACAGTAACAGCCTGGCTGCTCTGGTGGTCTGATGCAGGCTTAAACCTCACCTGCTTACTTTGGATCTGTAGTGTGCAAAGGTTTCAGGTCATCAGTGATGCAGCAGCGGTGGTGGAGAGTGAGTGGTGAGGGTATGGCAACCATTGCGTCATATCATCATGTGCCTTGCAACACCAGATGGTCTGAAAGCGCAGTTAGAATGAGTAGATATTGAATAAATGTTTCTAGATGTTTAGGCGCCACCTGGTGGTGACTCTCTTAATTATTTGGGCTATAGGAGCTCAGTCCAGCTGTCCCATGGAAACGTCGTCTACCATAGAAATATTATGTGTCAACATATTTATGTATGAATGCAATGATTAAGTTTTCTCACTTTTTATATCAAAATCTCATGAATTTTCTGATTTTTAACAACTTAAATTCCATAACTTTTTTCCATCTATGCAAACTGAAATGTTCTGGCTGTATCTGAGCCATGGCGGGCCGACGTCTGCAACTTTGGTTCTGTTCCATTTTTCTTGTTTGTTCCTCATCCTTTAGATCGATCAAAAAGGACATGAAAAAATATCTACCTGCTAAAAGACAATAAATCATTCTGGAGAAACATCAAAGAATGGAAAAATAAATAGAAATAAATTTGCAATTAAAATAATTGTAAAAATGCGCATTTTGATAATTGAATGGATGAAAAAAATCAAAATTAATTTCAAGATACACGAGCTGGACACTTAATGCTGTTTGCATCAACAAGCCAACGTTGAGCAGAGACTGACTCCGTCGGGTTGGATGTTCCCATCTGGGACACTGGGTCCAGTCTGAGGCCCAGATGCACAGAAATCACCTGGTTTGTGTAACGCTGACTGTCGATCCCAGATTCCCCGTCTCAGACCGGCATTTTTTCTTTTCCTGTCTCCAACTAGAAGTTAGAAACATTTTCTGGTTCAACGTTGAATGAAGCATTAAAAATAGACGTCATTTTCCGTTTGTTAAGCATTCAGTTTTTACCTTTAGACTCGAAAGCACTCGGAGCTGCAGCGAAGTCCAGGGTTTTTTGTTCCGATGGGAGACGGAGGAACAGCTGATCCAGTGGAGATGCTTTATTTTGTCTCTGAAGTTCAAACTGATGATTGGACCAAAAACAACCTAAAATAAGCTGCTTTTAATAAGTTCTGGTTTGAGCCAAACACTTCTGGGCTGAAACCAGATTCCCCGACTACCTGGGGTGATGGCGCGGGACACAGTTGGACCAGGTTGGTTTCCTCTTCAGAGGAAGAACCGATCTGATCCATGTGGTCCATCACTTCATGTCATCAGGACACCAGGGTCGAATCTTTATTCCGTTTTTTTCAGGTCAGGTGTGCGGAGAGAAGCACTCCAAGTCTCCTGCTCTGTCCACGTGGGGCGATCCGGTTCTGCTGAAGACCGAGGTGCAGCTCACCGCCGCTGAAGGTATCTTTGCTGGAAAAACGTTGTTGATGTCATGTTGATGTTCGTAAAGTGTTGGGATATTCCTTTACGTCCAGACTCCACGCGCTGCTGTAGTCCCGTTTTACCATCTGTTCAAACTCAGACGGTTTCAGAGACGGAGAAAAATATTCCATCCACAGGAAACTGGAATATTTAACTGAGGCAGAAACCTTTCAATTGAAAATAAGCCGTTGCTCCGTAAAGTCATGTCCTCCTGATCTATCTTCTCCATCCCACCGTCCTGCAGAGGCGGAGTGCCACTGGGCCGACACGGAGCTCAACAGGAGGAGGAAGCTGTTCTGCAGCAAAGTGGAAGGATACGGGAGCATCTGCAGCTGCAAGGACCCGGCGCCCATCGAGTTCAACCCCGATCCTGTAAGATGCTCGGCTGCGCTAAGCATGGGGGGTGGGCTAGAGCAGCTGATCCAACATGGTAACATCTGCGCAGATGCAGCAGTGTAGTTTACAGTTAAAGCATCTAGTCTGAGATCCTGATGTTTGATTCCCCAGAAGCTCTCTGCAGGAACATGTAACCTGGTTATACTCACTAGATCAGCACATATAGATGTTAGTCTGGGTTTTAGGCTCTGAAATGTCTACATTAGGTCACATAAATGTGTGTTTTTAATCATATTAAGTGGTATAACACCGCCACCTGCTGGCTGAAAGCTGTACCTGCAGCAACATTTAGGCTGGTCAGAATAGTGCTAATAACGTTCTGCGGACCTCAGGACCTGTTGGTGACCAGATTACATTCAACATCAGCTGGTTCCTTTCTACAGAAAAGCTGCAGGAACTCAGGATGCATTTATTGCACCGCCCATGGCAGAAAGTTGAAGGCTCGGTTCTTCAGCAGATGTTGAAGTTCTCCAGTGTGTATTAGGACTGGGTTCTCCGTGCTCCTGGCTCAGACAGTTTGAATCATCAGCTGTCTGTTGGCTCTGCAGACTCAGCCTGGTGCTACATTGATGTTTTGCTGCCATAAATCATAGTCTAACCTCCAGTTAAATCTGGACTTTGGCTGCAGCTCTGCAGCACCACCTTCAGATGTTCATGCTCACAGTAACTGACCACAGCTGGATCTGAGTTCTGAAGCACAAGCAGAAATATGCAGCACCCCTCTGAGCGATTCATGGTTCTGATGCTTTTCTTCTCTGCTTCCAGCTTCCCAGCAATAACGTCTTCAACGTTCCGGTGGCCGTCATCGCCGGGAACAGACCCAACTACCTGTACCGGTGAGATGCAGACCGAGCTTCAGAACCTGTTTGATCCAGTTTTAATCAGGTCGACACAGTGAGGAGACAGCAGGAGAAACTTTAGATTTTCACTGATGGGTTTTGAAAACTCCAGGATTTTCTGGAAGGACCTCCTGAGTATAACTGGGAAGGTCAGGTTCTGTCAGGTGATTGACTCCAACCATAAATCCTTCTGAAGGACACAGATCAACATCATCCTCATATTATTAGTCTGTTTTTATTCCCAACAGTCTAGAGAAGTTCTGGAGAACTTTCAGCACGTTCCCACAGATTTCTGCAGTGCATCATTCCCAAAAGCTCCTGTAGCTCCTCCTAAACTTTCCCATATCTCCTTAGGTTGGTTTTCTAGAAACCGTTCCTGATGCTGTCAGGATCTGTCCTCCAGCCTCACCTTCTGGCTCCTCAGGAGCCTTTAGAAGCATCCATGTGGTGTCTGACAGAAATCCTTCCTCCAGGCATCTGAAACTCGGTCACAGGAATATTTAGTTATTCCAATTGTTGAAACTGTGGAAAATCTCCAGAATAATCCAAAATCAAACATTAACTGTAGATGGTTCTGGAGCAGCTCTCAGGTTACTGTTGGCTCAACATGATGAGAAGTAAAACCTTGTTTCTTCATTAAATCCTGTTTTCCCGAAGAAAGCCGAAACTGAACGTTCCTGTCGTCTGTTTTCAGGATGCTGCGCTCGCTCCTCTCGGCTCATGGAGTCAACCCGCAGATGATCACCGTCTTCATCGATGGATACTATGAGGTACTAATGCTCAGCTTCATCATCAGATCCTGAAGCTAAACATGAACCCAGGCGGCAAATGCCCACAGTCTGAAACGTTTGCGTCGTATCTGAGGGAATGAAAGGACCGGTGGTGGAAGAACCTCCATGTTTCTGTGAGAAGAACAGAGCTGCATGACGTTGCTGGGATGATCTCCTAGTACCAGGAAGACAAGAACCGGTCACCATCAACAGAATCAGAAGCTGATATCCAGCAGCTCAGAGAGGATCCGTTAGGAAGAAGAACCAGGATTGATTGCAGATGTTGAGTCTGATTACCTCTGACCTGCCTGAATCTACTCTCAGCTTCAGAAAGTTCTCGTAGGTTTAGAGGACCGTATCTTTCCCCTGTTTCTCTTGTGCAGCGTTCCATAGCTTTATTTGGACCTGTGTTTGTATTCTGTGATATTGTGTGTCGGATCAGTCAGTCTGCAGGTCGGTTCTCCTTCCTGTCCTTCAGATCCTTCAGATCAAACATCATGTAGCAGCAGAAGCAGGAGGAGCAACAGACTCTAAATCATGGCTGTGTGTTTGATCCAGGAGCCGATGGACGTGGTGGAGCTGTTCGGACTAAAGGGCGTTCAGCACACGCCCATCAGCATCAAGAACGCCCGCGTGTCCCAGGTAAACCAGAACTCCCAGCTCCAAGCAGCTTGTACTGGTTCTGATTCTGTAACAGCCCAGTTTCTGTTGGTTTCAGCACTACAAAGCAAGTCTGACGGCCACCTTCAACCTTCACCCTGTAAGTCTCAGCATCAACATGCGTTTCTGGTTCTGCAGAGGTCCGTTCTTATGACAGAACTTTTTCTGTCCTTGAACAGGATGCTGGCTTTGCCATCGTTCTGGAGGAGGACCTGGATATCTCTGTGGACTTCTTCAGGTGAGGAGATGGAGAGGGTGGGAAGATCTTCGTGCTCCTCAGGTTCTGCTCAGTGACATGGATTCCCTGAAGGACCCGGTTCAACTGTAACCTGTAAACATCAGCGTCTCTGTTCTGAAGAGTGTCCACTACGGGGCAGAATATCCCCAGCAGTTCTGCTCTTCTCTCCAGACTTCCTTTGTTGAATGCTGTTAGTGGCGGAAAAAGCTGCAGCTTCTAATTGAAGGACAAACCTCAGATGGACAATGATCTTCTCCTGCTTCCTGATTGCTCTTCAGGCTTTCAGGAACCAGAACTTCCTCTAAAGCTTGTGTTCTGTAGTTAATCTGTACAGTGGTCTGCAAAGGTTTTCAAACTCCTCAGAGGTTTGTTGGAGAACATCAGAGAACAACCAGCATCATGAAGACCAAGGAACACAACAGACAAGTCGGGAAGGAAGTTCTGGTTCAGTTTAAAGCAGGGCTAGGTTCTACAGCAATATCCCAAGCTCTGAACATCTCTCAGAGCTCGGTTCAATCCAACATCTGAACATGGAGAGAAGATGGACCTTTACAAATCTGAACTTAAAGAAAGCCACACTAAGACCTGTTTGCAGTTTTGCTACAAGTCAGAGGATCCTCTGACTTGTGCTACAAGTCAGAGGATCTGGAAGAAGGTCCTCTGCTCAGAGGAGACCAAACGTAAACCTTTTGGCCTAAAAGAGAAACGGAATATGCAAAGCATAAAATAACACTGCAGAGTTGATGAGAAGATAGAAGGAGATGAATCCAGGACCATCCTGGAAGAAAACCTGTTAGAGGCTGCAGGAGACCTGACACTGAGGTGGAGATTCTCCTTCTGCCAGACAACCACCCTAAACATACAGCCAGAGCTACTAAAGGATGGATTAGACCAAAACATATTCATGAGTAAGAATGGCCTAGTCAAATTCCAGACCTAAATCCAACTGGGCATTTGTCCACAGATGTTCTCCATCCTGTCAAGCTAAACTATTTCACAAAGAATGGGCAACAGATCCAGCCTAGAAGAAACAAAACCCCAAAAGACTTGCAGCCAGAAGCGGTTCTAAAAGGTTCTGACTTGGGAGCTGAATACAGATACATGCCACACTTTTCAGTTTTTCATTTATGAAGGTGTTAACCCATGAATCGCTTCCTTCTTCATATTAATGCTGACTTTGTGTTGGTCGTCCCATGAAAGTAACAACATTCCAGGTTTCCCAGATTCATCCCTGTCCACCATGTCCCCGTGTCCTCCTGTCTGGGTCCAGTCTGTGTCCTGTCTGGGTCCAGTCTGTGTCCTGTCTGGGTCCAGTCTGTGTCCTGTCTGAGTCCAGTCTGTGTCCAGTCTGTGTCCTGTCTGGGTCCAGTCTGGGTCCAGTCTGGGTTCAGTCTGGGACCTGTCTGGGACCTGTCTGGGTCCAGTCTGTGTCCTGTCTTAGTCCAGTCTGGGTTCAGTCTGGGACCTGTCTGGGACCTGTCTGGGTCCAGTCTGTGTCCAGTCTGTGTCCTGTCTGGGTCCAGTCTGGGTCCAGTCTGGGTTCAGTCTGGGACCTGTCTGGGACCTGTCTGGGTCCAGTCTGTGTCCTGTCTTAGTCCAGTCTGGGTTCAGTCTGGGTTCTGTCTGGGTTCAGTCTGGGACCTGTCTGGGTCCAGTCTGTGTCCTGTCTGAGTCCAGTCTGGGTTCAGTCTGGGACCTGTCTGGGTCCAGTCTGTGTCCTGTCTGGGTCCAGTCTGTGTCCTGTCTGGGTCCAGTCTGTGTCCTGTCTGAGTCCAGTCTGGGTTCAGTCTGAGTCCTGTCTGAGTCCAGTCTGTGTCCTGTCTGGGACCTGTCTGGGTCCAGTCTGTGTCCTGTCTGAGTCCAGTCTGGGTTCAGTCTGGGACCTGTCTGGGTCCAGTCTGTGTCCTGTCTGGGTCCAGTCTGTGTCCTGTCTGTGTCCTGTCTGGGTCCAGTCTGTGTCCTGTCTGGGTCCAGTCTGTGTCCTGTCTGTGTCCAGTCTGTGTCCAGTCTGTGTCCTGTCTGGGTCCAGTCTGTGTCCTGTCTGAGTCCAATCTGGGTTCTGTCTGGGTTCAGTCTGGGACCTGTCTGGGTCCAGTCTGTGTCCTGTCTGAGTCCAGTCTGGGTTCAGTCTGGTACCTGTCTGGGTCCAGTCTGTGTCCTGTCTGGGTCCAGTCTGTGTCCTGTCTGAGTCCAGTCTGGGTTCAGTCTGGGTTCAGTCTGTGTCCTGTCTGAGTCCAGTCTGGGTTCAGTCTGTGTCCTGTCTGGGTCCAGTCTGGGTTCAGTCTGGGACCTGTCTGGGTCCAGTCTGTGTCCTGTCTGGGTCCAGTCTGTGTCCTGTCTGGGTCCAGTCTGTGTCCTGTCTTAGTCCAGTCTGGGTTCAGTCTGGGACCTGTCTGGGTCCAGTCTGTGTCCAGTCTGTGTCCTGTCTGGGTCCAGTCTGTGTCCTGTCTGGGTCCAGTCTGTGTCCTGTCTGAGTCCTGTCTGGGTCCAGTCTGGGTCCAGTCTGTGTCCTGTCTGGGTCCAGTCTGTGTCCTGTCTGGGTCCAGTCTGGCTTCTGTCTGGGTTCAGTCTGCGACCCGTCTGGGTCCAGTCTGTGTCCTGTCTGAGTCCAGTCTGGGTTCAGTCTGGGACCTGTCTGGGTCCAGTCTGTGTCCTGTCTGGGTCCAGTCTGTGTCCTGTCTGAGTCCAGTCTGGGTTCAGTCTGTGTCCTGTCTGAGTCCAGTCTGGGTTCAGTCTGGGACCTGTCTGGGACCTGTCTGGGTTCAGTCTGGGACCAGTCTGGGTCCTGTCTGAGTCCAGTCTGGGACCAGTCTGGGTCAAGTCTGGGACCAGTCTGGGTCAAGTCTGGGACCAGTCTGGGTCCTGTCTGATCCGTGTACGTTTCCCAACAGCTTTCTGAGTCAGACCATCCACCTGTTGGATCAGGACGACAGCCTGTACTGCATCTCGGCTTGGAACGATCAGGTCAGTCTGGACCCAATGCTTTGTGCACATGTTCTGACTCTGCATGTGAAGTCAGAACCGGCAGGTTAACCTGTTGGTTCTGGAGAAAGGCTGAAGCAACGTTGCAGATGTCCAGGTTTTCTCACAGTTTCAGAAGCCGAACAGTAAAATAATCAAATTCTGAATCAGAGCCTGAAACTGAACATATGAAGAGGAGAATTTTCTTTTGTGGTACCGGATTTAAAAGTAACTAAATTACCGGACTCTCTTTTTTAAATTCTGGATCTGTCCCTAACTATTCCAGAACGAAAAATGAGACAGAGCAGCATCAGGTTGTACTAAATGATTTTGACTATCAGAGACCGGTCCTGGTGATCAGAGACAGGTGGAGATGGACTGATCTCCATTCATGGTCCGGATGTCCTGACTGTCTGTCTGTGGGCAGGGCTACGAGCACACGGCCGAGGACCCCGGCCTCCTCTACAGGGTGGAGAGCATGCCGGGTCTGGGCTGGGTTCTGAAGAAGAGCATCTACAAGGACGAGCTGGAGCCAAAATGGCCGACCCCTGAGAAGGTTAGTTGCTCAGGAAGTGGAAGCTCTTCAGAAACATTTTTAGAATAAACTGAAATATTTAAATATACTAATTTAGTTTGAATGAATTTCATTTAAATGTATAAATCATAAAAGCGATATTTAAAAGCTCAACCGGACTGCAGATTTATTAATACATTTTCTTAGCAGCTTTCCCAAAGTCTCCAGTAAATGTTGGAGAAACTGTTTTAAAATCTCTGCTGAGATTAAATAAAATCTTAGGAATAGAGAAACAATAAAGAACATTTTAGCTGGATTTGAAGGAAAACGTCTTTATTTTCTGCACACCTTTAAACCCTGTGACGTCTCTCCTGCTGCTGCAGCTCTGGGATTGGGACATGTGGATGAGAATGCCGGAGCAGAGGAGAAGCAGAGAGTGCATCATTCCCGACGTGTCGCGCTCCTACCACTTCGGCATCATCGGCCTCAACATGAACGGATATTTCCACGTGAGACCTGAAGGATGGTTTTTACAGAACCATCACACACACACACACACACACACAGTTGGAAAGTTTTCATACCCTTTCCAACTCTACTGCACTTCTCTTGACCTTTATGACCTTTGTCCAAGTTTTTATCCAACTTTAAACCAACACTAACGACCTGATTTAACAGAAAGCAGAAGTTGAAATGTTTCCACTCTCTGTGAGGACCAGATGGTTTTATGGATCCAGTTTTCTTCTTCTTCCTGCAGGAAGTGTATTTCAAGAAGCACAAGTTCAACACGATTCCCAACGTGCAGCTGAGGAACGTGGACAGGTGCGTGCAGCAGCTGGATGCTGTTTGTTGGAGCTCTGCAGTATCTCTGATGGGTTTCCTGTTTCTCTGCTTCCCAGTTTGAGGAAAGACTCGTATGAGGCGGAGATCCAGAAGCTGCTGAGGTGAGTTTTGCTGCAGATTCTCGGACCTCACTCCGGTTTTAATGTCTGTTAAACATTCCCACGGTGTTTCGGATGTGTTTGTCCCTGATCCAGAGAGGCGGAGCTGCTAGACCACTCAAAGAATCCCTGCGAGGACTCGTTTGTTCCGGACACTGAGGGGAAGACCTACGTCATGTTCATAAAGATGGAGTCTGAGCTGGACACGTCTACCTGGACTGAGCTGGCTAAGGTAGACTCTCCGCCATCATCCTGGGTGGGTCATGGGATGTTTTCCTGGTGAAGGACCTGATGTATCCGTGTTGTCCGGCAGTGCCTGCATGTTTGGGACCTGGATGTTCGAGGATATCACCGAGGACTCTGGCGGCTCTTCAGGAAAAGGAACCATGTCTTGGTCGTAGCCGTGCCGATCTCTCCGTACTCGTGAGTAACGTTTAGATTGGAAGAAACAAGCAGAATCTGTGTTTCCTGCTGCTGCCCACATGAAGGAAGGAAGGAAAAGCAAGGAAAAGCTGTTTAAACTGCATAAACCTCATTTGTTTGTTCGTCGGTCTGCCGGGACCAAATATAAACAGATTTTCCCGCTGCTTAACTCTTCCCAGACATTTTGTTTCCATAGTTACGGATATTATGGGCTTTCAGTTTCAGACATTTCACAGAGCATTCCCAAACCAGAATCAGAACCAGACCAGCAGGCGAGTGAGTCACTCCAGAATATGTCCTGATGAGGAACACGGTTAGTTACAGCTTCCAACCCTCCCCGCAGGTTTCTAGGGAGTCATTCCTTGGATTTAACTGTCAGAGTCTTCATCACTGAAGGATCTTTCTCCTGCTTTTTAAATACCGGTTCTCCAGGTTCTGTTCATCTCCTGGAGATGAGAGGTTTCTTTTTTCAGGCCTGAAAAAACATTTTCAGATAAATGTTCCTCTGCAGACGGTCAGGAACTGGACTGATTGATTCTGGTTGATTCTTCCTGAGGTCAGCAGAAGGTCACCACATTGCATTAGTTAACTGAATATGAGCATATTTTTCCATGTGAGATTTTAAAACATCACAGTTTAAATTAGACTTGGAATTTTATTTAGTTTTTTTTAATGCGTCACATTTAGAAAAAACTCAAAATCCATTATTTCAAATTTAAGGAGTGGAATTAAAAGACAAAACTTCTACAACAGCTTTTAAAATTCAGATTCTCCTCACGGTCTAATTAAAGGACAACGGACTAGATGTTTCAGGAACCTTCTGATTCATGTAGACATGAAACTTTAGATGAACTCAGGAATCCAGCAGCAGGTTTTATCACAGTTCTCAGAACGGAACAAACCCAAATATAACGTAAAATATTACAAAGCAATACAAGCCGTGACAGATTAAATTATTAATGTTTTATTGTCAGAAGTACATCACAGTATCGGCAGTGTCGGCATAAGCATAGAACTGAATAAGAGTGGCCACAGACCTGATCCCTGAGGAACACCTTAGGCTAAGGAAGCATGTTTCAACACGTTGAGACATTCCCATGAGAAGTTCCTACTTTAATAGGACCTGCTCCACGGTGTTGGAAGCCCTGCAGAGGTCCTAGAACCTCAGCAGGACCACCCTAAAGACGAGGGCAGACTCTTCTTCTCCTTCACAGAAAGGTTCAAGTCAGCATGGAGGAATAAAACCTGACTGTTTTCAGGCAGGTTTAATTTAAGGCAAACATCACAGTTTATTGCAGGAGTTGATTTGCATGTTGAGGGGAAGAGTCAGGACCAGAACATGAACCCGGATGCAAGTTGTTCCGCCTGAGTTAAATCCGTATTTGATCCGTGTGTCTCGTTTCTCCTCGACAGTGTGAAGAAACCGGCTGCTGTCACCCCCATCCACCTAGAGCCCCCACCCAAAGAGGAGGGGGCGCCGGTGGAGCAGATGTAGAGCCGAGGATCCAAACACCTACCTGATCCGTCACACAGCAGACAGATGATCCAGAGAACCAACCAGAACTCCCTCAGTGATGAACTCAAACATGAGGATTCCTGCTGGGAAACTGAGTATCCAGAAACTTCGGATCAGTTTGTTGATTGCCAGAGACATGACCCGAAACCCAGCTTGAAATGGAGCAGAACCCAAACATGGTCCGCGTTACTTGTTCATGACACTAAACCCAGTTTGAACTGGGTCGTTATAGAGCAGAACCCAAACTTATGAAGCCTCGGGTTTTAGAGTTCTGTTTGCTTTTTAATACGTAGAACTTTTCATTGTTAGAAAATTTTTTAGAGTCAACATTTCAAACAATGAAACTTTTAAAGCGCAGAAACATTTTGATTTGTTTCCTACTAACATGTCTGATTTCAGCAGAACTTTAACTGGACCTGTATTTAACAGCTTCACAAGAGATTCAGAAGTTCAAATTAGTGCTGTTAGTGGTTTGGCCTGAGCTTCAGGATGAGCTGAGGAAGTTCTTCCAGAAAGGAGAACATGAAAGTCTTCTTACTCGTCATGTCTTGATTTTTACAGAACGTTTGGAAAATGATTTTCCAACAATCAGGAGATGATGAAACCTTCAAGTGGAACCAGCCTGAACGGAAACATCAGAACCCAGTCTCACTTTTCTGCCCTCTGGTGGCCGTTCAGGACATGCCAGCTTCTTGCAGAGTAATGTACATCTCACTGGTCCGTCTGCATGAGATCCAGATCACATCCAGACAGGGATTCCCTCTGGCAGCTGAGATGTTTCTCTCTGAGGTTATTAAACCAAATTCATTTCTGTCCAACCCTGAGGTTTCAGAAACAAACTAAGAAATAAATCCTGGATCAGGACATTAGAAGCTATAGTTTAACAGCCTGTATCTCAGGTGTTCAGGATGGGAGTAAAATTAATTCTTATTGGTAAAAGATTTTTAGATTTTCCTGCATTTGGTTCCCCTGAAGCGATGTAAAGGAACCTGTCGTCAACCGGAGCAACAGAACCTGTAGCGGTTTCCTGATCGGGTCAGTTTTCAGGAGAAAAACCTTTTAGGATAGTATATATTTTGAATGTTTGCGGAGATTATTCCAGTTTAATTCCAACCATTCAGGAAGATTTTCCAGGTTGGGTTTAAATTTAAGTCTAAACTCAGATCTGCAGTGTTACAGAACTTTTAGTCGTCCCAGTTTTCAGTTGGACAGTTTTTGTATTTTAATTTGCAGTGCAGTAACGAGGAACTCTGTCAGTCGTCTTGGACTGAACGTTTCAGATGTTTTTCCTTCTCAGACTGAATAAAGATTTTTCAAACAGATTTTCTGTTTTTTTCTTTAATGTTTAAATATTTAATCCAGTTGGATTTTTTTGGTCTGAATATTAAAAGACTAAACCAGGAGCTCAGATTTCACTGCCGCCTCCTGATTTCCCTTGGCAGCGTCCGTCTGGAGAACCAGGTAAAGGAAGTGTGCACGGTGGAGGGCTGTGATGTAAATCTGTGGGTTCCTTGGTTTTCTGCAGCTGAAAGTGGCTTCCTGACCTTCAGCTTTGACCTTCACAGGATGATTCAACATCAGGAGCAGACCTCAGTGCTGCTATAGCCTAAACAGGAGAGGAACATCCCAGAAACGACGCTTGTATCTTATCTATACAAAGAAAACCCCTGGAAGGTGACGCGGATCCAGAAATGCCTCAATGTAAACGTTTTAGGAAAGTTTAGATTATTTTCACATACTTCTGACAAGGAAGTAAATATGAGCTTATCTCCAGTCCAGAAGGGGTTTACTTTTGAGAAGAACCAAAGGAATGTGTGGAAGGTCCACCAGAACTGATCCAGTAGTTCTGGTAGCGGTGCAGGGAGTCGTCCAATCAGATCTAGTAACTTTTGAAACGAGTTAAAGCTGAGCAGAAGTTTCACTTCATCTTCGTGGTTTCCAGTGTCTTCTGCTTGTTCCAGTTTGGGTTGTGGAGATGAGTGAAACCCAGACATGACTCTTCTGTTCTGTACAACTTATAATGTGGACCTTCAACCGACCTTCTGTACTCCACCGTCTGAGTCATCCCATTGTTTCTGAGTCTTCTTCTCTACCAGGCATGGTAAGGATGCAACAAAGTGGCAAAACAGCTTCCAGCTCCTGATCTGATGATAAAATGTACAATTCATTGATTTAACTTTTTGATGATGGAACCAGGATGTTAAATCTCAATGAAAGGAGTCTGATTCCTGCCCTCATGGCATTAATAAGGAAGCTGTGAAGTATTTAAAGAGGCATTTTTACCTCTATGCTTCAGAGATTTATACAATGTCATGTGAATAATGTTTGTAATATTTAGTCAGAGTTTAGATTATTCACTATCTGACTGAAATCAACATGCAGTCAGCTTAAACTTTTCTCTTATTTAGTTCAGTTAGGAAGAACAAAACTTCCTATTTGTTAGATGTCGGAATAGTGGGAGAGAGAATAAAACCTGGGTCAGAGGTTTACATACTCCAAAATTACTGTGCCGTTAAAAATATTGGGAAGGTCCATGCAATGAAGCCACGGCTTTGGAAGCATCTGATTATTCCGGTTGTTTGGAAACATTTCATTTAAAAGGACGCTTATCGGAAACATTTGGGTCCCTTGTGTGACATCCTGCAAAATGAAATCAGACAAGATAGCAGGTGGAGAATTATGGACCTCCACAAGTCTGGTTCTTCCTTGTATCCAAAATCCAGATGCCAGAAGTTTCCATGTTCATCTATTTAAATAATGATGCAGGTGTAAACAACATGGAAATGTCCAACCATCATGCTGTTCGGGAAGGAGATGGCTTCTGCGTCTCTGAGATCAACAGGTTTGGTGCTAAATGTGGCAATCAACCCCAGAAAAAAAGCTAGAGAGCTTCTGAAGATGCTGGTGAGAGAGTCATTATTTACAGAGAAACGGGCCCTAAATGTTAAATATGAAAATGACCGTCATAAAACCTAATAGTTGACCTAAAGTATTTTAATATCCAAATAAAACAAAGAATTTGTTGTTTTATTTATATTTATTAATAGTTCGTAGATATCAGTAAAAGTTCTCTTTGTACTGAATTTAAATCAAGTTAAACATAAGCAGTGAGTGAAAGAGACTGACGTAACAGCGAACAGCAGCAGGATCTACTGCCCCCACAGTTAGGGAGGAGAAACTTCAGCTGACTTTTCCATCCAGGTGAGAGAACAGGTACATGGAGATGATCATAGCAGCGATCTGAGGAACAGGAGAAAAATCATTATTAGCTGAAAATATTTTTGATTTCTGTAAAGCTTCAGTTTCTCACTTTACTTCCAAGCCGAACTTAAGTACGAGCTGCAAGGTTCCCAGAAAACTGAATAAAAATGGTAAACCTATCACCCAACTTTTTAACAAACGTTCATAGGAAAGACATAGATCCAGTTTTCTATATGTTGTAGTTCTGTCATGGTTGACATGCCTCCTCAATGTCACACGAACTGACAGAACACCTGCAGAGCGGCGCCGTGGTCCCAGTTTTTTAAAAAGGAATCGAAGAAGGCGTGTTTCCACTGAAAGAACTCGTTCTTGAACCAGTTCAGTGCAGGTTTCTTCAAACTTTGGTGTTTTGTTGAAAACTGAGGCACGTTTTCACCAGTTTTGGGAACCAAGCGTAGAGAGACGTCACGATTCGAGTAGAAAAACCAAGTATTCTGCGGCATTCGAGTTGGACGGTTTCTCGTACCCTGAAACTGATTTTTTTTCCAGTTTAAAAGTGTAAAACCAGCTCGAAATCACGTTCAGGAATGGGAACAGGCTCCGAACCACGTTGGTGGAAAAGGGGTAGAGTGTGTTCCGATATATTGGACCAGATGTTTACCCTCACAGAGCTAAAGATGGGTTCCTGTGGGGTTCATTGTGTAGCCCGCAGGTGTTCTGTAGATACACATGTGACCCGGTTTATCGTCTCTTTTCACATTGATTTTAAACCTTGTCCAGCTGGGCATATCTTACTAAAACTGTCTAAGGTCACCAGACATCTGCAGTACTTTCTCCCCACCTGTGGGACAACTTACCTCGACTCACATGTAGCGCTCCATCAGAGCTCTTTAAAAGCTCATTAACGACTCACCTCTTTTCTTTGGCTTTTAGTAATGGTTTAGTTTAAATAATTCATTAAATGGTTATTCTTTTTATTTGTTTTACTGAGGCTTTTGGTTGACTAGTTTTGGGTCTGGCTTGTAAAGCACTTTTGTACAACGCTGTTGTTTTTAACGAGCTATATAAATAAAGTTGACTTTAACCAAACTGAACCAAAGCAACAGTGGTTTAATTGTTTAGGCAAAACTCCCAGAACCTCAGTCTTCTATGATCCATATTTTGTTGTTGTGTATTTTTACCTCTAACAGTCCAACTCCGACTGCGATGCCTCCCACAGTGATGGTGTTTTCTCTCAGGATCTTCAGGATGTGATCAAAGCAGCCCTGAAAGAAGAAACTGACATTAATCTGCTTTAAAAACACAGTGAGCCATAAAACATTGTTTTACCACTAATCAAACACCATCAAATCAAAGTCTAAAGAAACAAAGACAACAATGAACCTAATTTCTCAGGTATGTCTATCATTACCGTGTCAGTCAGAGAATCAGTACAGACAGCAGGCGGCACACCTACCTGGACAGGTAGGTGTGCCGCCTCAGCTGGGCTGCAGGGGTCGATGTTGAGGCAGCAGCTGGGTGGGAGGCCGTTTTCGTTCTGATCCTCAAGCTCTGAACCCATAAAGTCGGTGTAGTTGGAAAAACCACAGCACTTCAACTGGAGGGAAACATGCAAAAACACTAACTACACTGCAGGAAAAAAATAGTTTTTAGTCTTGAGTTTGTAGAAGCCGCTGAAAAGCCAGTTTTCAGTTTAATCTTTTGATTTCTGAAGGACAGTTTTCTCTGACATTGCTTGTAGTCCTGAACATTTTCAGATTAATAATCAGGTTTATTTAGCCTTTTAACCCATGAATCATTCAGCTATAAAAAGCTCCAAGACTCAAAGGATGAACCAATGTTGTGGAACGGTAGCAGAGAACTTGGGAAAGATGCAGTTTTAAGTTCAAACTGGGTTAAGTTCTGTCTCTGTGTTGGTCTTAGATGGACTGGTGACCTGCCCAGAATGTCCCCCGCCTCTCGCCCAGTCACTGCTAAAGATCAGAATCAGAATCAGCTTTATTGCCGAGTTTGTACATACAAACAAGGAATTTTGACTCTTTGCTCTTTGGTTTTGTTTTTGCATTCCAGAATATACATATTTACAATGTACAATATTCACATACATAAATAAAAATAAAAAGGTGCGTTTGCAACATCTGTATGCTGTTGTTTTGTACTCTATTAAACTGTCTCTGTGGCGGCTGGTTTTAGTGAACATCGCTCTGTAGCGCCACCTGAAGGCAGAACTCTGAACAGTTTGTGTGCAGGGTGTGTGGGGTCTGCAGAGATTTTAGCAGCTCTTTTCCTGACCCTTGACCTGTATAAGTCCTGGATGGAGGGAAGGTCAGCCCTGATGATTCTCTCTGCAGTCCTGATTGTTCGTTGCAGTCTGGACCTGTCCTGATTGGTGGATGAACCAAACCACACTGAGATGGATGAAGACAGGACAGACTGAATGATGGCAGTGTAGAAGATGACCAGCAGCTCCTGTGGAAGGTTGAACTTCTTGAGTTGCCTCAGGAAGTACAGTCTTTGCTGGGCCTTCTTTCGAACAGTGTCTATGTGTGAAGACCATCTCAGCAGATGTTGGTTCCTCAGAGATGGTGGTTCCTAAGAACCTGAAGTGATCCACAGCCGACACGGTGTTGTTGAGGATGGTGAGGGGGGTGTATGGAGGTGGTGTTTTCCGAAAGTCCACCACCATCTCCACAGTCTTGAGTGGGTTTGGTTCCAAGTAGTTCTGACTACACCAGTGTACCAGCCGATCCACCTCCTGTCTGTATGCAGACTCATCACCGTCCTGGATCAGTCCAATGACAGTGGTGTCGTCTGCAAACTTCAGAAGTTTCACGGACGAGTCCGCTGAGGTGCAGTCATTTGTGTACAGGGAGAAGAGGAGTGGGGATAGAACACACCCCTGGGGGGCACCAGTACTTGTTGATCTGGTTCGGGAGAAGATGCTCCCCAGTCTCACCTGCTGCTGTCCGTCCGTCAGGAAGCTGTTGATCCACTGACAGGTGGAGGCTGGGACGTTGAGCTGGGTGAGCTTCTGGTGGAGGATGTCTGGTATGATGGTGTTGAAGGCCGAGCTGAAGTCTACAAACAGGATCCTGGCGTAGGTCCCTGGGCGGTCGAGGTGTTGCAGGATGAAGTGTAGACCTAAGTTAACAGCATCATCTGCCGACCTGTTTGCTCGGTAAGCAAACTCCAGGGCGTCCAGTAGAGGGCCTGTGATGTCTTTCAGGTGCTTCAACACCAGCCGCTCAAAGGATTTCATGACCACAGACGTCAGGGCTACAGGCCTGTAGTCATTTAATCCTAGGATGGTGGGTTTCTTGGGTACCGGGATGATGGTGGATCGTTTGAAGCAGGAGGGGACCTCACACTTCTCCAGTGACTTGTTGAAGATCCGGGTGAAGATCGGAGCGAGTTGATTTGCACAGGCTTTCAGGCATGATGGGGAGACGTTATCAGGTCCTCCAGCTTTCTTTGTTTTCATGCGCTGAAAGAGCCTGTTTACATCTTCCTCAGAGATATTTGGTGCAGGCAGAGGATCTGAAGGTAGGGGGTTGGTTGCTTTACTGGTCGAACGTGTTCCTGAATGGGATGTGGAGGAGTTGGTTTGAGGTGTGAATGGCTTCTTGTCATGTCTGCAGTAGAAGCCATTCAGACGGTTGGCCAGGTGAGGACTTTGTTCAGGAAGGGTGGTGGGGCTTCTGTAGGCAGTCAGGTTTCTCAGACCAGTCCATACAGCCGAAGTGTCACCAGTAGAAAGGCTGTTTTTCAGCTTCTCACTGTAGCTTCTCTTGGCTGCCTTGATCTCCTTTGTTAGTCTGTTCCTGGCCTGCCTGTACCGCGCCCAATCTCCACTGCTGTGAGCTTCTTCCTTGTCCCTGCGCAGATTCCTGAGGTGTGGAGTGAACCATGGCTTGTTGTTCCCAAAGGTGCAGAAGGTCTTGGTCTGCACACACGTGTTCTCACAGAAACTGATGTATGATGTCACCACATCAGTTAGTTCGTTTAAATCCGTGGCTGAAGTTTCAAAAACAGTCCAGTCTGTGCATTCAAAGCAGGCCTGTAGCATCTGCTTTGATTCCTCAGTCCACTTTTTAACAGTGTGAACCGTGGGTTTGGAAGCTCTTAGTTTCTGTCTGTAAGTTAGGATGAGGTGGATAAGGCAATGATCCGAAAGTCCCAGAGCAGCCCTGGTAACAGCATGGTATGAGTCCTTAAAAGCTGTGTAACAGTGGTCCAGTGTGTTTTGTCTCTGGTGGGACACTAATATGCTGTCTGTATTTTGGGAGCTCATTAGAGAGATCTGCGCTGTTAAAATCTCCCAGTATTATGATGAAAGAGTCAGGGTGTTTTTTCTCCACGTCCGTAATCAGCTCAGCAAGATGTTTTTCCGCGGCAGAAGTGCAGCCATGCGGAGGAAAATATGAGCCGATTATTATGAACGAGGAAAACTCTCTCGGTGAATAAAACGGTTTACAGATTATGGAAAATGACTCCAGATCCGGACTACATGTTTCCCCCAGCACTTTTATGTCTCTGCACCAACCTTCGTTTATATAAAAGCAGATTCCGCCTCCTCGCTTCTTCCCTGATAGCTCCGCGCTGCGATCCGCTCTGAACAGCTGGAAGTCTGGTATCAGCAGTGAGCGGTCCGGGATGTTGTCACTCAGCCATGTCTCGGTGAAGCAGAGAACCGCTGATCCGCGGAGGTCCGAGTTTTTACCGGTGAGAAGAAGCAGCTGGTCCATCTTGTTGCTTAGAGAGCGGACATTTGCCAGATGGATTGAAGGCAGTGGTGTGCGAAGTCCTCTTTTGCGGAGCTTTACCAGCACACCAGCACGCTTTCCCCTCTGGCGGTTTCAGCGCAGTATCCCGTAGAGCGCCGCAGCTCCGCTTGCCAGGAGCTCAGTGAACCTCAGATCAATGAAAGATGGTGAAAACATCCCAAGAGAGGACTCTCTGTTGTTGAGAAGTTCCTCTCTACTGAATGAGACCACAGTACTGTGGCTTGACAAACATAAAAACACACAAAATACAAAAACAAAGAGAGAGCGAACCTCCGAGGCTGCCATCGTCGGCGCCATCTTGGATGTAAAGATAGGCACCAACACCACCATCACGAGTTCAACACCCTTGAGCTTCCAAAAGAATATTAGTTTTCTTTAGCGTAGGTTGCTTTAGCTTAGTTTAGTTTAGCAGAGTTCACTTGAATTTTGCAAAGCGCAGTTTTCGTTTCCTTAGCTTGTTTTAATTTGCCTTATCCTAATTTAGCCTCTCTTAGCCTTGCTTAGCTTACCTTAGCTAAGTTTAGCTTTAGCCTAGCCTAGTTTAGATTATGATACCTTAGTTTAGCTTTAGCCTAGCCTAGCTTAGATTATGATACCTTAGTTTAGCTTAGCCTATCCTAGCTTAGATTATGATACCTTAGTTTAGCTTAGCCTCGAACGTTTGGAAGGAGGAACATTTAATAATTTCTTTAGTTTATATCTAATTACTATAACCTTTCATATTAATTAGTCCTTTGAGATTGTAAGAAACGTCTATCTTGGATTTTTGTCCTTTTTCTGAAACACACTTATACTGTTAATGGTACAGACAGTGCTTCTGTTGTTCCATTTGGGTTTAAAAAAAAGACCAAGCAAGGATAGAGTCAGCAACTAGCCTGATAATGAGTAAAAAGAAAACTGCCAGAGTCTAAATAAAACTATAAAATACCTCCAGAGAGCTGGTAGAACTAGACTAAGCCTCCTTTAAAAGATCAAAGAAAGTGTGTCTGCCTGAAAGGAAATGTGGATGACGGATGGACCAGAAGGTTTGGAGAGAGTTATAGGAGAAACGATTGGACTGCTGGATGCAGATATCTCATACCTCTGTCATGGTGGTGTTCCAGATCCTGGTGACCATCGGATCAATGCCATAATCGTTCTGTAACACAGGGGTCGCCCACGCTCTGAGGATGTTTTCAGCCTGGAAAACACAAACATTCAGATTCATTGATGGTTTAAATTTTCTAATCTGATTCTAAGTTTGTTAGATCTGCAGCGATACCTGGGTTCAGTGAAGCAGATGAAAATGATCACCTTTCCCAGCAGCCAGGGCAGTTTTTTGAGGTAGGTTTTCTCCCCAAATCAGAGTAGATATTTTCCCCAGAAAACTGCCCTGGGAACAAGGTAGGACTTCTGGATGAAGCCTGAATTAAAGGTGGAGCTTCATGATAGGAGGATGCTAGACATCTCTTACTGGTTGAAAATCCCCAGCATCTGCAGCTCATATTTTTCGTTAACTTTAAATGACAGGAGTTTTTTACTTTTGGTTGCAAATGTAACGTTTAGTCACCCATGCTGGATACTACTTTGTTTTATTGAGTTTGTATTAAAATACATACAAAACCTAATCAGCCAACCTTTGTGAAAATATTTGAAGGAGGCCTATATTTCTGCTCACTGGTCACTGGCATCTGAATCAGCTGAGAGACGATGTTGGAGCTGAGCTGGTTAATGATTCTCCCTGGGCTATCGTTGCAGTGGCGGTGATGTGGTGTGTTTGTGTGGTTGGGGGGGGGGGTGAAGCCGGCTCTGGGTGCTTGCCGCTGGCCGGGGACCTCTTGCCGGGTGAGTTTGTCCTGTCTTCGTGTGGGGTCAGGGGTTCCGTTGTGGGCATGGTGCTGGGTGGTGTCTGCCCTGTTGCGCCTGTGGGTGGAGGCTGGGGTGGCTTTGCGCGGGGCCTCTTGGATTGGCGTCGTGGTGAGCTGTGTGGAGGGGGGCAGGATGCGGCGGGGGTGCTAGGAGTGGGGCTGTTTGTGGAGCTTGTGCTGTGTGGGTGTGTCTTCGTTGGCTTTTCGGGAATGGAGCTCACCTGTAGGGGTGTGCCCCTGTGGGGTGGCGATACATGGCGTTTGGGTTCGGGGGCATGTGTTCAATATCTGTGTCCTGGTTGGGGGTGGCTGTGTGGGGAAATTCATGTTGGGGTTCATGGGGGGCTCATGGGTTGAGATCAGAAATTCATTGGGGGGTGGGACTGTTTCATCCTGTGGCGGCTCTGGTTGGCGGGCTCGTTTGGACCAGGGAGACCCCTCTTTTTACCTGGCCTCTCGTATGGGGGTCGTTGGGGACTGGGGTCGGGTGGGGGGTCGGATCTGGTCCATTGTTCATGTTTAGGTGAGGTGTGTGGGCGTTAGTATTTTTTGTGTGTGCATGAGGGTGGGAATGTGTAATTGTGACTGTGTGTGCCTGTTTTTGTGTCAGTCTTGGACTGCTCCCTCTCCTGGATCAGTTTAGGCCCCCCATCAAATGTGGGACCTATTTCCTCCCCGCCACACTACCTGCCAGTGGCTGGTGTCTCTATCCGTTGGTGTACCTGTGGTTCTTGGTGTAGACAGCTGCCGGTGGGGCTGGTCGCTGCAGCTCCCTGGGGCTTGTGTACTGTGGCTGCTGGGTGGTTCTCCTGGGACTCTCTCTTACTCTTCTCTGGGAGGGTTGCTGTAGTCCCGGCGATGGTTCTCCTGGGGTTTCTGTGCTCTGGTGGGCCTTCGGATGTCTATGGTTTGGATCTCCTCCATGTCTGTCTCGAGTCTAGGGGGGCAGGTCTGTGGCTCCTCACACTCGCTATTGGATATTTTTACGGAGAAACCTTGTATACACAAGCGAGCGGACACTCAGACCCTCAGATGTTCAGATTCAGGTGTCAACAGATACACAAATGTTCTATATTGAGCCGCATTTATCACTAAATACATCTTGCATTCATAAGCAATGTGTACTTATGAATGTGTATATGTTTCTGCAGGTGTAGAAGCAAGCAGGGTTTTATTTTGTAATCTCTTTATCCTTTTCTTTTCTCCTTCTCTCCCATTTTCCTTTTTGCTCCACCTTTCTCTCTTTCGTGCTTGTTATTTTTTTCCTTTTCATTTCTGTCTCCGTGTCCATAACAATTGAAATAATCGCAAAGCAGTTTCTAATAAAGTTTCTTTTATAGATATCAAGCAGAGCAAAAAAGCGTTAGCCGTAATGCTCCACTTGTGAAAGTAAATCTGTTGAGCTTTTTCTTGAGTGTTACTCTACCGGTCAGGACACGGTTAAAAAAAATGCCACCCTGGGCAACTGCCCATATAGGCTAGATAATAAGATCGCCCTTAACAATAACTGTGATCAATCAGAGTGAATGCTCAGATGTTCCTTTTTCACAGAAATACACGAATTTATTCTGGTTTTTCCTCACTAAATGTTGCAGTTTTAAATAAGTTTTCCAAGCAAAAGCCAAGCATCCAGATGGAGGAATGCTGGAAATGTGACTGTATCACAATGATCAACAAACCAGATCAAATGTTTAACCGGTCTGGCAGCAAGAACCTCCTGATGGACCTGGTTCAGAACAGGGTGTGGACTCCTACAGGCCTAGATATAGGCCTGGCAGAATAAATTCATAAAGTCTTTCCAACCTCTTCTTCAATAGATCAGGCCACAGCTGCTGGAGCTGTTGGATGCTTTGGTTATTGCCCGATAATAATGTTATCTCATCCCTGATGCCCTCTGGTGGCTGTTCATGGTATGCCATTTACGGGCTCGTCATATGTGGATCAAATTACCACCAAATTGGACCATTCCTTCTGGGTATTTACAACTTTTGTCACCGTGTCTGACATTTCTGCTTTGATTTGGGGAAAATTATCTCCCCATTCTAATTTGAAATATCTTCATTCAAAGTTGAGATAAAAAAATCTTTTCATTCGCATCAGATTTATCTCTTCCAAAGACATTATGTAGATGAGAAGCTTGTAAATCTAAATATCTTTCCGTGGGCAGTAAGAAAATCACTGCGGAGCTTTAACTGTCAGGTCTTCCTCAAACACGTTGGATTTCTGTGGGAGTCAGAGACTGATTTAAGGAGACAGGATTTCTGTCTGTTCATCACAAATTAAATAAATCTTCTCCCTCTCAAAGCACCTGGGCAATAAATGGGAAAAATGGAAATAAATCAAAAGCAGCCGAGATGTTTTTCTCATTTTTTACTGTGCTAAACTGTGGGGCATTTACATATATATTGATGCTTGTGAAGGCTTCGATCTGGACTTTTCAGTCTGATTTTCATGTTTATCCAAAGCTGACCTCGCTCACAGTCGTTTCCTTCCCAGTTTGTCTCTCCTTCCTCTGTTTTTCTGATTTGATTAATAATCTATTGTGCTCAGTCCCACAAACATGGAAGATCTGAACTACAGTATGTGCATGTGGATTGGACGTGTGTGTGTGATGGTGCAGAAGGAGATGCCCCAGGGGAAGCTGGGATATGTGCCATAATTAAAATGTGTCTCCCAAGAAACTGAGAGCAGCTGAGTTCAGAGTGGATTATTAGCAGATGACTAATTCATCACTGTCATTCTCCCTTACGCCTCTCCACTTCCTGCTGAACAACTGCATGTGCACCAACTCAGTGCATGTTCAGAACAAAGGCTGCAGGGACAGCTCAGTCATCTTCTCGTTTTGTTCTGTTGATTATTGGTGCTGCACAGCAGGGTGTTCAGCTTCAGTCATGAGGTCTGATGTCCTGCAGGTTATAGATGTGTCCTCGTTCCAACGCAGCAGAATCAAATGGCTGAATTACTTCCTCAACATGTGGCTAGTTCTGCAGAGTCCTGCTAATTAACCATTAATTTGTTTCAGGGCAACATCTAAACCATGCAGGACGCTGTCCATTAAAGACAGACTGGTTTTCCAAAGATTCCTTCAGTGAAATACAAGAGTTCTTTTGGGTCTCATTTTGGGTTTCTAAATTCTCCGACGATATCTGTTTAAAACAGGTTAAAAAAAATGAATAGATTTCCCTGGAAAAAATCTTTTTTTGCTTTAAAATCTCTGCTGGACTCAAATCAGGGAAAGTTTGGATTACCACAAGCTACAGTTTTAACAGCAGCTTTGACACATCTCCATCTGCAACCTTTTCTGTGTTGGGTCTGTAAATACGAAGGCTTCAGGAACGGATGATAATCAGTGAGCTTTAACTAAGAACATCCACGTGCTTAAAGTTAGCAGGAGCTGTTTTTCTCCTACGGTTTGTCTTTTTCAGCTTCCATCCAGTGGTGTTCAAAAGTTTGGGTTAGATTCGGTTATCTGAATGTCTCAGGGTCTGAAATAACAGGATGCTGCGGATGATTTGGTCATACGTTTCACTGGAGGGTCCAAAAACTGGAGGAGAGGACCCCCTTTGGAAAAATACCCAGCAAGTGACTGGATGAAGTGTCCAGGAACAATTTAAACTCATTCATTTGGGTAGAAATGATGGATTGGCCTCCAGGTGTTCTTCAGAAACTGGTTGGACCAGCTTTGGTTTTGCTCTTTTCTTGTAGTCTGTGATTTTTAATTCTTAGTTTAACCATTTGTTTGGCCCTTGGCTGCAGAATCTCATCCTGATCTGAGGAGACCAGAAGTCAGCAGAACCTCCTTCAAATATTACAGCTACAAAGAAGACAGGGTTGGTTTAAAACTTTTGCACAGAACTGTGTCTGTGGAAAGTTTTGGGATTAATCCTGAAGGCAGATTTGGAGCGTTCCATTAGTTTTATTTAATGTCCACTAGAGATGTTCCTTATTAGGGCCTAAAGGCTTCCTGCAGCCTGTCAGCAGTTTAATAAACTAAAGAGCGAAGCGGTTGTGAAGCGTTCAGCATCTTTAACTGATTTAAATGGTTTTCAGGCTCTAAAGGTCAGAACAGCAGAAAGTTGAACAGGTTTGATCTTGTGGCCCCACTGACCTTATTACGGTTCCTGCAGCAGAACCAGGAGAAGGGAAGGATGTTGGTTTCATGGGAACATAATGAAGCATCACGGCACCGGCTCGGTCCGAGAGATTAAATTAACAGCATCTGTGCAACTCATCAGTCTTCTTATTTCACACCAACAGAAGCCAGTTTCTAACAGGATGCAGAGGCCCTAAACTGTGGTTTGTGCCAGTCTGAGTTAGTTACTCACTGCCAGTTAATTTACCTGTATAACACAGGTTATGTCTACACCCTATTATTGACTTTAATTCGGTTTCATCCTTTAAATCTCAGGCCTTAACGCTACATCCATACTCATCCTGACTGTTCCTTAGGCGTAGGGGCAGAGCGTATGGTCCAGGCTCTTTAGTCATAAAATGACGAGTTTTCAAGGGAACCTGCAAATAAAGACGTTGGAGCGGCACTTGGATAAAACACTTATTAATGTGTTTGTCTTTCTTCATAACCCAGTTACCACCGTAAGGTTTGGTCTAATGATTTCATCTCACACAATAATAAAAGGAAGTACATTAAAATTGAGCTTTACTCCAGTATACTTGGAGTCAGAGTAATTATCAGTGTACATTAAATATTAAAAGTCAGCAGTTTTTGAATCAACTGTTTGCCATAAAGTTCATGTTTGGTTTGCTGGGAGCAAAGCTGCCATAGTTTTGTACATGAAACACAAGTGTTCAAGAAGGTAGAATCGCCATGAACTGAAGATGGGTCAGGTCTTAATATCGTAGCCAGTACCTGAACAGAACCCTAGGACTTTTTGATGTTGAAGAAGGAGAGATTCTGCTGCTGTTCTTCAGATCCGTTTGCAGCTGAAACTCTTCTCTGTTCACAGCTGCAAGCATCGGATCAGCAGCTCTTCTCCAGGCATGCATCCTCTGACCTCCTCCATTCTAAAACCTTCTAATTAGTATATGTGGCTCTAAACGGACGCAGGGCTTTTCTGTGTGTGAGAGATGGGGACCGATATGCAAATGAGCTGTTTTGCATATAAAATGCTTTAGCTCCAGAATTTCAGAGTAATAAATTGCTCCGAGTCAGAGACGGCGCTGGTGCCCCTGAGGCGATCCTGCGGTCATTAAGTATCTGGATGTAGTGAGGCGGACATGAAGTCAGTAATTCACTGATAGCTCTGCGCTCTGAGGGAAAATTTACGCACAGATAAAATCCAAACTGTGAGAGAGTTAAAGAGTGAGAGATGAGCAGGGAGGAGAGGAATTCAGAGATTAAGGTTGACAGAGTGAAGAATAGGATGGAGGAGGAGTGAAACTCACAAATGAAGAGTAGGCCAGGGCCACGACTCCAGCTGCCATCTCAGAGATGAAAATAACCAGGATGATGGAGAAGAGCTGCAGGAGAAAAACATTACAGGGTGTCACAGTAAAAGTGACGTTATGCTGATCAGGCTCAGCTAACCACAGTAACATGTTGGTCTTCATCTGCTCGGCCCGTTGCAGCTGCTGCTCATGTAAGCCTGACTCGCTGCAGCACCGTCAGTCACCTCCAGTTGGACATGATGGGGCTCTGTGGGGGAATGCGCTGCTCGTTAAACTCGCTGCAGCGGGCTAAGAGGCAGTTAGGCTCATCGTTAATGAGCAGGATGATGTGAGCTCTGCTGTGCGGGAAAACGGAGCTGATGTGGAGATTAGCTGAGCGGCTGATGATGAGACTGGTTTAAAAATCCAAAAAATAATTGGTTTAGATATGTGGTTGTGGTCAAATATTACTGTAACTTCTTTCAGTTAGAAGGTTTCCATTAGGTCTCATCACAGCGTTTCAATCAGGTTTAGGTCTGGACTTTGACTGTACCAATTTAATTCAATTCAATTCAGTTTATTTATATAGCACCAATCTCACAACACATGTCGTCTCAAGGCACTTCACAAAAGTCAGGTTCATACATTACAATTAATCTTAACCATTGAACAGTGCAGACAGATTCTGTTATTTATTCAAATTGGATAAAAAGTTTTTCTGTCTAAGGAAACCCAGCAGATTGCATCCAGTCAGTGACTTGCAGCATTCACTCCTCCTGGATGAGCATGTAGAGACAGTGGACAGTCACTGGCGTTGACTTTGCAGCAATCCCTCATACTGAGCATGCATGTAGCGACAGTGGAGAGGAAAAACTCCCTTTTAACAGGAAGAAACCTCCAGCAGAACCAGAACCAGGCTCAGTGTGAGCGGCCATCTGCCACGACTGACTGGGGGTTAGAGAGACAAAGAGAACAAAGAAGCACTGATCCAGGAGTACTTTCTATGGGAAGGAAAAGGTAAATGCAACATCTTGGTTCTCTCCTTTTTCAGATGTTCTGTTGTAGATCAGCTGCTGTGTTTAGGATTTGTTGTCCTACTGATGACCCAATTTGGACCGAGCTTCAGCTGATGGACAGATTGTCTCACATCTAACTCTAGACACCTTTGGTCTAGGGAGGAGTTCATGGTCAATCAATAACTGCAAGGTGTCCAGATCCTTTAGTTGCAAAACAAGCCCAGACCATCAGCCCTCCACCTCCGTGCCTGACAGTTTGTATGAATTAGTTGTCCTGATTTGCTGTTTTTTGTTTCTCCAAATATGGCGTTGTTGGTCGCATCTGTCCAGACATTTTCCTTCATTCAGATGCAGCTCTGCCAACCTAGGTCCTGCTGCGATCTTGTTTTTAGAGAGAGGAGGCTTTCTCCTTTAACCCCTCCAAGCAGCCATACTGGTTCAGTGATTTTCTAAATGTTCTGTCATGACCTTTAACCTTTAGCCTGCAAACCAAGGCCTTTAGAGTCTGAGATGGCGCTCCTGGGTTTTTGGTCATTTCTCTGAGCTATACGCTCTGACCTTGGGCTGAATCTGCTGGGACTTCCACTCCATGGAAGATTGGCAGCTGTCTGAGATGTTTTCCTGTTGGGAATAATCTCTCTCTCAGTAGAATGATGGACTTCAGATAGTTTGGAAATGACCTTCTAACCTTTCCCAGCTTGAAGAGCAGCAATAAGGTCACTGCTGATGACTTTCCTTCTTGGTATTGTGTTAACACACACCTGCATGCATGGCAGCAAACTGCCAGACCTTCAGCTTTTATAAAGGTGCTCAAACTGATGAAGATCAGATGATGAATGTATTTGATGAGCAGCACTGGAGCGCTATGGATTCTCATTATTCATGTGAACACTTTGGAGAAATATTGTTAAATGATGACAATTTAATATATCCTTGAGTCATTGTTTGTAAAGCTAGACTTGTTGTTTTTCTTGCACAGGTAGACCCTGAGGTTACTCCTCCACCCCTACTCACAGTCAGCAGGAGACACTTGCTCTCCTTGTGAACCCCACAGCTTCCCAGGAGTCCCAGCAGCACCAGTGTGGCCCCGATGGAGATGCAGAATAAAGCAATGTTAATGAACTGCAGGAACTGATTGGAGAATGGCGCCAGAAGGTGGAGGAAGGGATCCCTATCTACAGTCACCCATATTCCCACGGCAAGAAGAGCCAGGCCACTCAGCTGCAGGAGGAAAAGCAGATTTCATGTTGTGGAAAAGAACGAAGGAGAACGGAAAACCAGACCTACTTTCTGTGTTTAGTAAAAAGCAAGGAGAAGAAGGAGGGGGAATCTGAAGATTGCTAGATCTTTTTTCAATGTTTTTAATACTGATGAACAGTTTTTCTCAGTGTTCAGTTAATTTTAAGATTGTTCATTTTATTACCTTTGTCATTTAAATTTTACTGTACAGTAGGTTTAGCTTTTGTCTGCAGCTGAAGCAAATCATTTTTCAGGATATTATTAATAAAGTTTACAACCCACAAACCAACTTAGCAAACCAACAACTAGCCAAGTAACAAACTAATAAACAGTTATAAATGATAAACGAAATTAATCAGTAAACTTGAACTGATTCAGAAATGTTTACCTTGATTATTGTCTGAAACCAGAAGGTTTAATGGATCCTTTTATCTTAAAGCTCTCCACCAGCTTCCATGAAACTAACGTTTTGTTTCAAAGCTTTAAATGTAAATGTAGGTTTTATTGGGACCATCAGACAAAGATTTTCTGGTCATAAGAATGAATTAAGTTTTCAGTACACTAAAAATATGAGTCGAAAATAATTTTCCGCAGACTGAAAATCACTCTGTCACATCTTTTCAGAAGTCTAACATTTCCTGCTGTGACTTCTGCAGCTGGAGAACCAAATTCATCAGTCAGGGATGTTCAGGCATGGGAACAGAGAGGAGAATGATTCCTCATGCTAGGAGCTTCATCAGAGTCCAGCTGGTTCTGACCCTGCAGGAAAACTCACCTCCCTGCTGCCAGAAATGTATCCCAAACATTGTTGATTATCCACATTAGGTGGCAGATATTCAGACTCTGGAGTCGTTTGAAGTTAATGAGATGAAAACGATCCAGTTGGGAAGAAAATGGAGCAGAACAAGAACCACTGCTGCCTCCATGCTCTGAGATGTTGATGCAACGTCTCTGTTCACACTGAAAGCATCGAAGCAATAAGCTGGAAAGGTAAAACATGAGCAGACAAAGTGGGATCATACTCACAAAGACAAGCAGGTTGAAGAGACTCGCCATCAGTTTGGTGAATGTAAAGCAGCTCATTTTATTCTGTAAAAATAAAAAGGTACACGTTTAAATTTTCCTCAGTCTGTCACATAAAAATCCATCCTCCATCCGCAACAATGAGCCAAATAATGACAAAAACGTCAGATTACTGGAAGAAAATCCAGAATAACCAGATTTCACCTTTTTACCAGCGATAATAAACCCAGAGAAAGCTCAGGTCAGGTCAGCTGATCCTGAATCAATCTGCAGGGGTGATGTCCAGGTAGATAAAGAGCCTGGGTGGGGCCCCTGGGCCATCCAGGTGAGGGTGCAACTCTGCCCCCTGCAGGACACCTTTAAAAATGAGACCATGGAGAATACTGCACTGAACAAGATAAAAGAGTCAAGTTTTGTCTAAATTCAACCTGAAATTAAATCCAGTTCATTCTAACATAAAAACTGCTAATACCTAATCCCTATCAAAGGAAACCTGCAGATTGTTCTGAATCATCTGTTTGCAGAAATGCTTCATCGTGAGTAAATATGTGGAGACAGTGGAGAGGAACCACTCCCTTTAAGCTTAGTTTCAAAGGTAGGCAGGGTGCCTGCCTGCCGGACTGGACCTGGGAGCCGGTTCCACAGGAGAGGAGCCTGATGACTAAATGTACTGCAGCGTTTTGGATCAGCTGGAGGCTTTTTACTGCATTTTGTGGACATCCTGATAGTAAAGAAGTACAATAGTCCAGTCTTGAAGTAACAAATGCATGGACCAGTTTTTCTCCATCACTCTTGGACAGGATATAAACATTTTTAGTAGAGGTGAAAGAAATCCTAGAAAGCAGTTTAATATGGGAATGACATGTCCTGGTCTAAGATAACAGAGTTCTTTATACTGGACCTGAGGACCTGAAGGCATAAAGGAGAGATATCCAGGGAATCTTTTCCACTGCAGCCAATGTCTAAGGTTGTCTAAGGCTGCATAAAACATCCAACCTGTAAATATTAGCAGACATCTGGATTTGATTTGAGGATCAAGCTCCCAATGAGTGAATTTTCCCTGCAGGTAATGCTTCCTGCTCCCTGTCAGGACCCTGAATCAGGACCAAACACTCCTAAGCAACAGCTGGCCAGCTTTCAGATCCACTCGTTTATCCAGTATTCCTGGATCCACAGCTGAGTGTATTCCTGATCCTGACTGGAATACTTACAGCTTGGCAGTAAACTGGCTCTGGTTTTCTTTCGTTCAGGGAATTTCATTCATTCTCCTCCATCCTGGTAGTGAGTAAAGATGTGTTTTGAGTTCAGGAAGGAGACAGCAGGTTCAGTCTGCTTCCTTAGATCCAGATGTAATAGAAAACAGCATGAATGTTTAGTTTTGCTGCTGTTTCCATGTTGTGTGATGGTTTTAACTTCCTGTTTTACTTTGTAGAGCCTGTTTCCTGCTGCTCATCTGCTTATCGTCTCTCGTTAGTCCCCTCTGTTTCGGTTCTGACCCGTCTGGATGTGTTACCTTCCCGGTCTGTTGGGCTGTGTTGACAGTAAGTCCCAGAAAGGAGATTCTGCTTTTATAATTGGGCTTGTTTCTGTTTTGGCTCCTTCACCTTTCTGAGGCTTCTTCTTGAAATGAGTCCTGCCTCTCTGCTGCTGTGTGGGTGGAAACAGTCCTGGAATCAGAACTGAGGTAGAACTGGTGGAACTGAGCTGCTAGGAGAAACAGGCATGTTTCAAACAGCAGTCTAATGGCTGGAAACGTGGTACCAGAAGCCAGATCTGTGATTTACTGACAGGTGGGAATATCTAGAAATAAGTCCTTTCTGGATTCAATTTATGGTGATGATAGATATTTTATTAATACTCTGACAGAAGCCTGCATAATTTTCTTCAACATATGTAGGATTACTATTAATTTCAATTTAATTCAAATTCAAAAATACTTTATTACTCCCACAGAAATTAAATGTTGTTGTAGCTCATATCATCCAAGGTTTCTTTTTGGAGCTGTTGTAGATGCTGATGGTTGTGGGCAGGAAGGATCTCCTGTAGCGTCTGTCTTACAGCAGATCTGAAGAAGCCTCTGACTGAAGACATTCCTCTTCTGATGAAGAGGATGCTCAGGGTTCTCCATAATGTTCTTCATTTTATGAAGAATCCTTCTTTGCACAATGATCTCCAGAGGTTCCAGAGGAGTCCCCAGAACAGAACCAGCCTTTATCAGCTTTATGAGCTTTTTTAAGTCCCTGGTTCTGATGCTGCTTCCCCAGCAGATGATGGCAGAAGAGATCACACTCTCCACAACAGACTTATAGAAGATCTGCAGCATCTTGCTGGAAAACACCAAAGGTCCTAAGCTTCCTCAAGAAGTACAGTCTACTCTGTTCCTTCTTGTAGACGGCTTCACAGTTGCATCTCCACTCCAGTCTGTTGTCCAGGTGAACACCGAGGTATTTATACTCCTCCACCACCTCCACCTCTTCTCCCATGATGGAAATAATGTTTGACTTCTTCCTGTTTCTCTTAAAATCTACAATCATCTAATTTGTTTTATTCACGTTCAAGATGAGATGATTGTTTCCACACCATCCCACAAAGTGGTCCACCAGCTCCCTGGACTCAGCTTCTTCTCCATCTCTGATCCACCCCACAACGTTTTTTGGTGCATTTAAAAACTTTGGCAGAAAGGTGAAAAATAAACGGACCAAAGATGTTTTCTGTTGATTCATTTTAACTTGTTTCTTGATCATCTAAGCTGTTTAATTTTGACTTTGAACGCCTGTTAATGAGTAACTTCAAACATTTATTCTTTAATTCAAATTTTTGAATTTGAATTTAAACAAATATGATTAAAGTAGTTTTATTTTAGCACAGCTTGATAGGAAAATATAATCAACCCAAACCATCATTTTGATCCTGATGAATGAGCTGAAATGATGGAGAAATGTTGCCTGGCTTTCATCTGCAGCATCTTCAGATTTAGTTTCTGAGTTACTCCTAATAAAATATGCGCCCATGTAAAGCTCAGACTCATGCAGTGCTGCTGTTTTAACCGAAGCAGGGTTACTTTTTAAATACTGGTGGTTAAAATATATTTGTGTCTGATTTGATTCACAGTGAAGAATCTGATCTTTGCTCCCATTCATGTCATGGTACCTGGTCTCGGTTCCAGCTCCTCTTTTCTTTGTTTCCTCCTTTGTTCCTCTGAGTGCTGCTGGGTGCCTTCCTGACCACTAGAGGGGGGTGGTGAACTTCAGCTGCTCTGAAACCAAAGCCTCTTTGTTTCTGCATCATTTCTGTCAAACTGATGCTTGATGCAGCTTCTGTTGCAGCTTTTGGGAAGAGATCCATAAATACGTGAAGTATTTTGGGGATTTTTATCCATATTTTTATGGATAATGAGATAAATTATGGGGAGGGTATTAATACTGGACTTAATGTAATTTTTAATTTTATTTTGTTTACTATGAAGTTAAACTTTTAGGATTAAAAGTCTCTTAAAAAGAGTCCTGTTAGGACACATTAGCAGCAGTAGTCTTCAGAAACAGAGCTCCACTAGGATCCAGCAGCTTGTAGAACCTCCTTCAGCAGCAATAAAATATGTCTTATATTCTAGGTTCTTCAAAGTAGCCACCTTTTGCTTTGATTACTGCTATTACTGCTTACTGATTACTGCTGATTAGAGAACAGGTCAATGCCACACAGAGTTCTAGCAGCAGACACATCTCTAGAACAACTGTTAAGAGGAGACTGTGTGAATCAGGCCTTCATGGTAAAATAGCTGCTAGGAAACCACTGCTGAGGACAGGCAACAAGCAGAAGAGACTTGTTTGGGCTAAAGAACACAAGGAATGGACATTAGACCAGTGGAAATCTGTGCTTTGGTCTGATGAGTCCAAGTTTGAGATCTTTGGTTCCAACCACCGTCTCTTTGTGCGGCGCAGAAGAGGTGAACGGATGGACTCTACATGCCTGGTTCCCACCGTGAAGCATGGAGGAGGAGGTGTGATGGTGTGGGGGTTCAGTATATAATTCCACATGTGTTAATTCATAGTTTTGATGCCTTCAGTGTGAAGCTACAATATTCATAGTTATGAAAATAAGGACAACTCTTTGAATGAGAAGGTGTCCAAACTTTTGGTCTGTACTGTATGACTATGAATGTTTTTGTTAGAGACACATAGAATGTATTATTTGATGTAAATGTAATGGAAACTGTTATGTCTGTATTAAAACGAATTTCAAAGATTGTTTTGGAGCAAAGCTCATGTCTGTCTTGCTTCAGGCAAGATGACAGAAACTGGTGGAAAAATGAGAGCAAAGCTCCACCTGAAGCCACCTTGTTGGAAAGTCTGTACGGCTGAGATCTTTCTCAGTAATATCACTTTAATGGCCTTATGGTGAGTTATGACAATCTGAGCCACACTGTCATTAAACCACCGGTTCTTCATCTCTGTAAGAGAAGCACCTGTCAGGCTTCGTTTGCCATTAAACCCTTAATAATCTCTGCCTCCATCCGCGCACGCACTCACTCTGCAGTCGCAACAGCGCGGGGAGATGGAAAGGATTGGACAGGAGCTTTCTCATCTCCTCTGAAGGAGAAAGTAAAGGAACTCTGTTGTCCTAATGAGGTCGGTTAGATGGAATTTTATCATCGGCCCTTCAGGGCAGCTGCCTCAGCTACACATGTAGACTCTAGGAATCCCAGGTGGCCCCTAATTCATCCTGTAACTGGATCTTAAGGTTGATGAGATATCGGCCAACACGTCCTCAGCGTGTTTAATGGCTGTACTGCTCATTAAAAGCTTTCAGCTTCTGTAAATCGAATATCAAAAGATGAATCATCTCAGATTAGCTGCCAGAAACAGTAACTTAATTTAATGTGTGACTATGACTCTTTCCTCCATGTTTTTAAAATCGTATTAAAGTCTTGAAATTAATTAAACTGTAATTATTTTACATTTTTGGATTTTTAATTTCTGCAACATTTTGAGTTTCTCCAAAAGATAATAAAATAAAAATAAAATTAGGCTATAACCCCTTTAGTAATCTGAAATATGGTACTTGTTGACTCTTATTTTGGAAAACATCTCAACTTTAATTTGAAAGTGTCAGCTAAAACTTCTTCCTGCTTGCTGTTTAGGGGTTCCCATAATGGCAGTAGTGGGGGTTGTTAATAATATTTGTTTCCAGGATATTGTGACACGCTGAATCTAAGCCCATTTTTAACACTTATAACAAATTTTCTTTCCTTCAAAAGCTCATCCAGGACTTTAAGTCTCTGCTTTTATTCCCGAGTTTCCTGCTGGAGATGTATTTTGGACCCAGTACTTTAAATGTTACACATTCACCACCATGCTAAGATCTGCCAGGTTTTCACCAAAAAGCTCTTTGGAAATCACCTTGTTAACCTTTGGGGTTGTTCATTGACCTCAATAAAAAAAATGGGGGCAAAGTGTGTCTTTAATAGGGTGCTGGTAACAAAGAGCCTAAATGTCTGGTTCAAAACTGCGTCAAACATGATTCAAGCTAAACTAAGACAGGCTAAGCAGAGACAAGCCATGCTAAGATGAGCTAAACTAAAGTAAGGTGAGTTAATGTTAACTAGGATAAACTGAGATAAGACGAGCTACATTTAGCTAAGCTAAGATAAGCTAATCTTTGACGAGAGAAAATGAAAACGAGCTAAAATATCCTGGGTCAAACTAAAACGAGCTACACTAACCTGGGTCACACTAAAATAAGCTACACTAACCTGGGTCACACTAAAATGAGTTAAACTAACCTGGGTCAAACTAAAATAAGCTACACTAACCTGGGTCACACTAAAATAAGCTACACTAACCTGGGTCACACTAAAATAAGCTACACTAACCTGGGTCACACTAAAATGAGTTAAACTAACCTGGGTCACACTAAAATGAGCTAAACTAACCTGGGTCAAACTAAAATGAGCTAAACTAACCTGGGTCAAACTAAAATGAGTTAAACTAACCTGGGTCAAACTAAAATAAGCTACACTAACCTGGGTCACACTAAAATAAGCTACACTAACCTGGGTCACACTAAAATAAGCTACACTAACCTGGGTCAAACTAAAATGAGCTAAACTAACCTGGGTCACACTAAAATAAGCTACACTAACCTGGGTCACACTAAAATGAGTTAAACTAACCTGGGTCACACTAAAATGAGCTAAACTAACCTGGGTCAAACTAAAATGAGCTAAACTAACCTGGGTCAAACTAAAATGAGCTAAACTAACCTGGGTCACACTAAAATGAGCTAAACTAACCTGGGTCAAACTAAAATGAGTTAAACTCTCGGTTGATAATTTCTCTCTGCCTCCTTATTAAAGCTAAATCCTATTTTCTGGCAAACAAACTGTTATTTTGTAGGATTTTTCTTAGATTCTTTAAAAGAAACTGGAACAAACGGTTAAAGATCCCATTTAAATGTGGATTATTTCCTAACTGGTCTGTTAGGTGTTGTTAATCTGCTCATCAGATCAGTTTAGAATCCTTTTTTGAATGAAGTTAGCTCAGACATCGGTGGATTAAGACACTGACGATGGTCAGACTGAATCTGAGGGCAAAAAGAAAAGCTTTCAGAGACCTCGACCTGATGGAGGAGACTTTAAAAATCCCTATTTAACAGCGCTACATTTTCTGTTAAACTCCAGATTTAGAGGAGAATTAACAGTAATAAAAATCCAACGGTTTCTTTGAAAGAACCTTCATCACATGAACGTAATTTTCTGCAGGCATGATTGATGTAGCAACTTCTCGTGTGGAAGACAGAGTGAATTAAGTCGTTTCCTGGAATGAATTCCAACAGAAACAGGACTGAGTGTTCTGTGAGCACAAATAATAATGAAAAACAGAGAACGGACCGTTTGTTTTATGGTACAAACAACTCATAAATCCTAAAAATCACCACTGAGCTGTTCAGAGTGCTGCTCACAGTCCTGATATGTTCTCTGAGATGGAGACGAAAACATGGCTGCTTCTCTTGATTCCTGATACGCTGACATTGTGTAGATAAAATATTTTCCCTTGCAGGCAATGGTTCCTAGCCGTTGTTGGATTTGGGCCTCAGAGTTCACGACCCGTTGAACCATTAAGCACCGAGTCACTGCCTCCTGAGCCTGGGCTGGTGCAAACAGCCTGTGGTGATGGTGGTGTGCTCCAGACAGCAGACGATGATGAGGGTGATGATGGTGATGTATACCTGCACCCACCCTGACCTCTCCTCTCTGCTGCCCCCAGAGGCAGGATGTGTCCCTAAAGGAATGACGAGTAAATTACGATCTGATGAATCACCTCGATCTCGGGTCCAATAACATCTTTTATTCACACAAGAACAAGCAGCCGCTGCAGCCTTTATGAGCTGCCTAATTACTCATACATGGAGCCTTAAACTGCGAGTTAATCCAGAGGAGTGCAGCAGTCGTTGCGTTATTGTCCCTAATCCATTATGTTGACATCTTAAATGGATTATTTTTTCCACGTGACAGATGGAAATCTTCAGCTGATTTAAAGTTGCTCTGCAGCAGAAAGTGGCACCTCCATGACCTCCTCTGTGTCTCGTTCTCTTTAATTTATCCCTCGCACACATGAGAGTTGCATATTAATTCACAGATACCCATTAGCTCATTGGAGGCCAGTAAATCAGGACCAAAGAGGCAGCTAATTGACACGCACATAAAGGATCAGGATGGATCTGAGGAGGACATGATGAATAGGGAGAAGAGGAGCGGAGCACCTCCTTTGTTCTCCAACTGATGCTTTGAGAAGCTACACACTCAGTTTTGGGTGCACCTGTGGTTCCGGCTTAATCTCCTCACCTTCAGGACCAGTGTGCCGCATTGAAGGTCCAGTTCTCCCAGGACTCAGAGTGCTGCTGCTAAATAGCTAAAGGGCTCATTTGTATGCAGGTTCTGCCTCCTTATCGGCTTTGTCTTCATCCTTTCTTCTCATTCGGTTATCAGTTTTCTTTCCTCCGTTTGACTGTGCAACTGTAATTATGTGGTCTGATAATTAGCACAGCTTGAGACCAGGGAGACCGGATCCCTGCCAACCTCTGATCTCATTTTCAGCAACAAACCCAAGGACTGCCTGTTTCACAGATTAGTCTTAAAACGAGGGGAAAATAAATGTTCAAAATGTCCATATTTTTCTTGCTAAACATATTTTTGATGACATGAAATTCAGACCAGATGGGTTATGGGTCAGAATCACACCTGAGCAAAGCATTAGATGGTTTTCTTCACACTGTAGACATCTGGAAGTTATCGTTGTCAGAGAAGGTTTTTCTACCAACTATTGACCACATTTCAGTCAGCGTGTTCAGTACTTATTCCCTGATGAGGAAGGGATGAGAGAAGGTTCTCAAGGTTTTGGAACATTTGTGGTAAATTAATCATAAATGATGAATAAAACTAATTCAGTTTTCTGTATGGTTTGAAAAATGGAGCTCAGTAGGTTACTTCAGACTTCTTTCTTCAATATCGTCCTGATGAACGTCTGAAAGTTCTCAGTTCTTCCCTCATTCCTGCTTGTTTCCCGCCTCGTGTCGGGGATCGATGGGATTGCTGGAAGCTGTCAGGCAGTAAATAGCCTGGACACTGGCTCCCTGCCAGGATAGGGTCATCAAACTTCCTCTCCCTCCTCCTCCTCACCCACTCCTCCTGTGAGGGACCAGTAGAGTGGTCCCTGAGCCCTCTGCAATCCCTCACCCTGATCCATGAGCCAATCTGCTCTCCTGAACAAAGAGCTCCAACACATCCCTCCCTGTCCTCCTCCAAACACTTCTTTTTCCTCCTCTGCTCTTCTGTATTCTCCTTCCCTTCTCCCCATTCCTTTGTTTTCCCAGCCAGATGAGTTATTTCCCTGCACCGTCTCATCAGCCATGCAAAGTGTCTCATTGTGGCATCATGGACAATGAGTCCCCATGGCTCGTGAAAGGTTAATGCTTTGAGTGATTGTAAATTGTTTGGCTATTTCAGGGAGCTGTGAAAGGGATAACTCGACCATAAAATTTGATCGGCGGCCTCCCCGCTCCTCTACCTCCTCATCGCTCCCGTCTGCAGCGTCCCTTGTCGGATCCCTCAATCATTCTAATTTCCTCTGCTTTCTGCAAGGCTTCTACCTCCATCTTCACATCATTGTTACTTTCTTCTGCCCATTTGGTTGCTGAACAAACTCAGAAGTAATGAGACTGAGGTATCAATCCTCAGACGTTCTGGAATACTGGTTCCATTTAAACCAGCTCCTACAGCAGGTGAAGCAGAGGGAACAAATCTGACATTTCTGAGCAGTAGATGTTGGTGACTAAAGATCGTCTTTGTGAGGTGAACTTACTGTATCTGTATGTTCAGCACACAAAGGAATGACATCAACATTTTAACAGAGCTTCTGCCTTGGGGTCTGTCACTGTGATAGTGATTGTTTTAAACCAGACTTTGACAATATACTTAGGATTGGCCCAAGCACTGAACCCTGAGGTACTCCTCAAGTAAGGATAATTGATCATTAACGAGAACAAACTGGAATCTGTCGTACAAATAAGATCAAACAGAACAAGTACAGAAAAAAGTCAATTTTCCAGGACCATGAGAATATGATTTGTGACTTTCACCAGTGTTGTTTCAGTGCTGGGATGAACTCTGATCCCTGACTGAAACCCTTGAAACAGATTCGGTGGGAATGCTCACACTCTTTGCAACTATCTGTTTTAATTAAAAACACTTTCCTCACAACATTTGAATTTATCAGAATCTATGTACACTGGTTCTGCCATGCCGCAGATCTTTTTACATGATTCTGGATGCTGATGCAGTTCGTGATGGATCTTCTGCTCTGTTCTGATGTTGTTAGCAATGATCAGATGTTGGTTCTGAATGTTGCTTGAAAAACGCCTCCTAATTAGACTCCACTGGTAAACTGAACTATGACCAGGATCTTGGAGGAGGCTACAAGACCTTGCTAAATAATTGACACCATTTGGATTTTTTCCGCATTTTGTCTCATTATTAAACACAAACTTTAATGTATTTTATTAGTATTTTGTGTGACAGATCAACACAAAGTGATGTGAAGCTGTCAGGAGAAAGGAAATCTATACGGGATGTGCATTTGTATTCATTCCCCTTTATACCGATGCCCATAAATAAAACCCATTAAAACCTTAGCTTGTACTTTGACTAGGCCATTGTAGCATATGAACATGCTTTGATTTAAACCATCCACAGTGCTGACCACAATGGTTTGCATTAAGCTCAAAGTTGGTCTGTATCTGAAGTCACATGCTCTCCTTTTAAAGTTAAAAACATGAATAATTTTTCTTCCACTTCGGTTGATGCGCCAGAATGTGTTGGTCTGTCACATAAAATCCCAATAAAACACATTGATGTGTGTGTTTATATTTCCTTAGAGTGAACCCTGTTTATGAATATTATGGGATGGTTGGGTTTGTTTGAACTTTCATCTGGTTTCCTCAGTTTTTCTGTAATTTTCAGACTCGCTCTGTCTGATGGTTAAACGTGGAAATACTGATTGGATCACTTGGGCCAAAATCAGACAGAATTTAAATATGAATTTATGTTAGCAGAGTAGTTTTCAATGAGAAATTGTCATCTTGTAGATGATCTCCCCCTGCTGAGAAGTTCCTTCAGGAAACGGAAGAATATTTCCTCTTAAATCCGTCTCCAGATTTTTCCGGTTTTGGATCCATTTGAAATCATGTGCTTGTTCCTTGGTCTGGAAACACGAGAATCATTTTCTTTGTTTCAGTAAACTGAACATCCAGTGCTGAGTAACGGACGGTGATAATAACAGAGTAATGGGTCTTCTATTGGTAATATTGTCTCTAAGCCACAGCGGCCCTCTGAACACAGGGGCCGATTTTTGCTGCTTTATTAGACATGCGGATCTATTAAATGATAACATTAACTCCTGCAGCCGCTGCTGTACTCTGACTGTGCTTTAATGTGAACTCATTCCTGTCTCTGAAAGCTTCAGTGAGCGTAATACTCGTAAATTGAAAGGACATTTATTTGCCAAGGCCATTAGCTCTCCACACTTTCCTGCAGGGATTTATTTGGAGCCCAGACTGATTCAACAGCCAAATCCATTTCACTATATGAGGATAGTTACACAACAGAGGGCTGCAAGGACTCCCTAATTTCTTCATCTTTTTGACCTTTTGGTTTAAAATGATTGGACTGCTTTCTAAGCAAACAAAGATGGGCAATAATCTGTAAGAACAGCAGGTTGCAGGTCCACATGTTCCTGCTGGTTTTAGAGCTGAAGATAAGCTGTAAAGAAAACAAGGAAATGTGAGCGTAACAAAATGGATAATCTGTTCCAACCTTTTTGTGGTGTTAAACCTGATTTAGATTAAACAGTTTGGCAATCAGCTTCCCACATCTTCACCTGATATCTCCCTACCCTACCTTTCTAAAGTTCTCCAGATTTCTCAGGCCATGAAGACTACATCCTTCCTAAGGTAGACCCACAGGTTTCCTTTGAAGAAAGGTAAGCCCACATCATGATGCTGCCACCTCCATATTTCACTGTATTTAGATCATCCATTGGTCAATGAACAGTTTTGTTTTTGCGCAAGACAATACTGTTTGAAATCTTGGCCGTGAAAGTTCCAGTTTTGTTCAATCTGACCAGAACGCAATTGTCCAAATAGTTTGGAGAGATTCTAGCCAGGTCTAAATGTTTTCCTTGGAAGAAAAGGTATCTTACCTGGAACCCTGCTCCTGGGGCTGCAGATGGTGCCTCGAGTTTTAGACCTGGACTCAAGTGGCAAAACCAATGACTCAAAGCAATATAAAGACTTGAGACTTGACTTAGACTTTAGCTTGTTTTACAACAAAATAACCCAAACTTATCTCTGATGTCTTATTCTATTGGTGTTAAGCTAACTGTGTGATTACAAAGCTACTTCTGCTTTATCAAAATAAAAGCCCTTTCTGTTCATTTGAAAACTCAACACTCCTTTACAGACCATTACTCTTTATGTTGTAATTTATAGTATCTGTTTAGACCTGACAACAAAGGTTTTAAATGTGCATTAACCCTAAGCCTTCGCAGACTCAGAGTGAGGAGAGGAAAACTCTCCTAGTAGGGTGCAGTGTAGATAGTGAACGATATGGACACAAGGATTAACAGTTAGTCTTTATAAATACAAAATTAAAGGTTACATTTTAAGAATAACATTCACTCAGAAATTCAACATTCACAGATTTTAATATTTTTCTTTGAACATAAATGCATGTTTATATTTTTATGGGGTAAATATTACTCCATCAATTTATAAAAGTAAATTTAAAGCAGCTCATCCCAGTTTATTGCATGTTTAACTGAATGTTGAAACTATAAAGCATAACTGTTGATGAATGTTGTAAGATTAAAGCATAATTAAATAATTGGTAAATATTCATGCATTAAATCAGGCCTCAGGACAAACGGTACAGGTATGAGCTCCTGACCAACAGCAATTTATTATTAGCAGGCTATATGGCAAATATTTAATGTAAAAGGTACGTTTTTCAGTCAGTAGAGACTTCAGACTTTGACTTAGACCTGGAAAAAAATCACTTGTGACATCTCCGACATGTTGTCTTGAAGATTGTTGTTATATGAAGAACCAAACCAGAACTTTTCCTTTAGTTCCTCTAGTGTTGCCTCTTCAAAGCCTCCCTAATTAATTTGGCTCGTCTTTTCGTCAGTTTTCAAGAAATGTGTATAGTCCCGAAGAATCTTCCTTACATTGCTTCCTTTATATTAAATGTAATATAATAATTTTCTCATGTCCCACAGCCACATTTTAAAATAAATGTACTTTATGAGGACCTTGTGTTTCTCATCTGTATGCTCCGATTGATAACAAAAAGAAATAGCACACCAATTTAATCTTCTTATGCTTTTTAAACATTTAAGGTTATTTACCTTTATTACATTTATCTAAATGTTGAAAATGCAAAACTAAACGAGCCAAAAACTCCACAAAATGCAACTTTATGACATACAGTGCATTAGGTGCCTTTTAATGAGATTTAATAGGTTTTGTTTTACAAAAATAATGTTGTTTTAGAAGCATTGTATTTGCTGGAAGCTGTGAACTACATGCTAACATAGTGCAGCAGTTCTGATGGTTGGAAAGTAAAGATGATCTTTCAGTTCCAACTTCTACATGAACTGCTTCCGTTAGAGCCTGGATTGAAAACTTTTCTGTATCACTCTGCCCCAGTTCTCATCTCAAACTGCTTCCATGTGTTTGTTCCAACTTGTTCTAAAATGCTCAGATGTTTTCTTGGAGAATATTAATAAAATTGATTTATGGATATTGACTGAAAACAAGGAGAGACAAACCAAATAATGGTCCTCAGGTGTCTGATCTGACCGTGAAGACTGTTAGGATAGATAATGTTAGCACTTATTAAAGTATTTTAGCTCTGTATCTGTTTCACCACCAGAACCCGCAGATAGTAAACATCCCCCTATTTTAGCCACGCTGCTGTGGAAACGTGCCCATCGAGCTGATCGGACTCTCCAGACTGAAACCTTCAAACAGCCGCTGGAGGATGAAGCAGCAACAAAGAAGAGCCCCAGCAGTCTGCTGTTAAACCTGCGAGAGCAAATAAACCTCCGGCCGGCTGCAGAAGCTCTATACCTCAAATTTAAATTCCATCTTTCACTCTAAGAAGTATACAGGTCAGTGAAATATATGTATTTAAGATTTATAGGACACACTGAGTTGGCTGAGAGCGGTTAATCATGTACCACATATCTATATATATATATTTACTCGCCTTCTATAGAGCCATATAGTTGAAATATGAAGATCATAAAAGGATGGGGAAGACGTAGGTGGGGGGGGGTGTGGGGTGTGGGGGGGGGGGGTCAGGGGAGATGTGGGAGCTACGCTGTGATTGCAGGGAGGAGGGGAGGAGGTGGAGGCAGCAGAGGATCTCTTTGTTTCCTCTGTTTTCTGTCCCAGTCTGCCCTTCCAGAGTATCTGCAGAGCATCTTCTGCCCTCGCTGCTGAGTGTCCCCTGTGCTGCTTCAGCTGCTCAACAGATGGGCAGCCGGCTCATTAACTTTGATAAATCTAACATCAATTAGAGCGGAGGTAATTGGGATGCTGCAGAGGTGATTGCAAGGTAGCAGCGCTTCATATAGCGTCCTCGTCCTGTAATGAACGGCTCTCGTCAGGCCTCAGGTCTGTGCCAGGAGCGTGGCATTAAAGCATGGCGGTGCCAGCGCTGATGGAGGCACAGACACATGACTGAAGGACGGAGGAGATAACTTGTTTACGACGTGTTCGATCACATCCGCCGACCTTGATAGGTTCATGCTCTCCATCTGTGCTCACACATCTTCTCTTTGTTCTCCTGTCATCTGAACAGACTCAGAGTATCTCTGCTTGCCCATCACTGGAAACAGGCTCCACCAATAACAACTCATCTCTCATGCTGCCTTTTTCCTGCCACGCTCAGTTTCTCTCCTTGAATTTCTTTCTTTCTTCATTACTCCTTCCTGATGTTCCTTTCTGCAGCACCGCCTGCCTGTAAATGTCTTCACACCCTTTGGTGGACAGCTTTCCCTGTTTGTGTCAGATGTTTCTGCTGAGTCAGCCCAGCACCATGTGTTCACCTCCAGAAGCAGATGCACCTGCCAGCTGTGCTCCGGATGTAAATGTAGAAAAATCCTGAGATTGTTGAAATTGAAAGCCAACATTTGTCTCATTGTTCATGCTTCAGTGAGTAGCATCATGACTGAAACATAAAGGACAACACACACCTTTAATTGAAACAGATCGAGCTGCTCGTCACTCTCCTCTTCATGTCCTGAGGTTTGGTCTGTCTGCTGAACAAAGCACATCTGCTGAGATGGCAGCTGGTGATGGAACGTGGAGCAGGTCATCCTCTAATCACAGGGTTCAGACCTCATCTCCTCCTGTCAGCATGCTGACAAGTCCTTGGGCAACAGGTCCGAGTCAGTCCTAGTGGAAGCGACTTTACCGACATGGAAACTGGTCCACTGCAACTCCCTGGTTCTGTTCTTTTTCAGCTATTCTGTTGTAGATCTGCTGCTGTGTTTGGGATCATTGTTCTGTTGATGACCCAGTTTGGACCAAGCTTCAGCCAAGGAGATCATGGTCCAATCATTAACTGCAACAAGCCCATATCATCAGCCCTCTACCCCCATGCCTGACAGCTGGTGTTTGTTTTGAGGTGTTTGTGCTGATATGATGTATTTGGGCAAAACAGTCAAATACACACCAAATCAAAGCCAAATTAAATAAATTTTTTTTACACCTGTTCATGTCTGTAACAGTAGATCTGACAACACAGGTAAATATGCTGGTAAATGTCACCAGGGTCCACTCCTTTAGGTCCCAAACCAAGTCTTTGAAACATGAGGGGACCGTTATGACAGAATCGTCCCGTTCAAGGCGTTCTCACATGTTTTTCACCCGTATTTTCTCTGCAACAGACTGTTTTTTTATATGTAAAAATGCCGGACCAGAGGTTGGTGTTGGTGGGGAACGGGTATCCGGGTTTCACTCCATGACCCCCGACCCAATCACAGATTACCAGAAGACAATAAACATAAGAAACGGAAGTGTGGAAATGTCCTAATAGCTCCTCCCACATCAATGAGCAGTAACCTTTCAAACATGTTTCGTGACTAAAGCTCCGTTTTATAAAAGTCCAGAAACATCTGCATCAGACGGGTTAATGTCCACCAAGCTTCTGTGTGTTTCCACCTGTGACAGCAGCTCAGATTTATTAAAGCCTTTTCTCTTTTTAAACATCAGGGTCTGTTTTTTTCTTTAGGCCTAACCTGCTACCTGCTCAGGTTATTTATTGTTTGAAGGCTGGTGTTGATCAGAGCCCCTTTCATAGAGGCACATCCTGTTTTCAGTGAAAGCTCAGTATTGCTCACCTGGGAGGTTATTTGTTCAGAAAAGAAGATGTTGTTTGCAGCGAGTGATTTTCCATAAGCCCCCCTGTGGGGGCCATCACATGCCCCGGCTCTGGGAGTGCCGTAACCTTACATCTGTCTTTAAAGCTTTGCTGCTGATGCACCTTTTGTTTCCTGAGAGCAGCAGGCGAGTTGGATCTTACTGCCTCTGTGGAAATATCAGAGGAGATCCCTGTGGGCTGCTGTGCAGGAGGATAACAGAGGAAGGCTGAGGGGAGATGATAACCATTAACAGGGCAAGACTGTGGTCAATTATGATTTTATTAGAAGAGAAGAAATGGATTCAAGGTGGCAGAGGTCATCTTTTTCTTCTTCTGGAAACGTATAAGATCATTTTACGAGCTAACGCTCTTTCTCCTTGCACACCTTAACTTCAGCTGGTGTCCCAGCTACATTACATCAGTAAAAAATGCATTATATTCACTGAACCTTAACGTGAATTTGCGTCTTAAATCACAAAAATAAAAGACTTCAGACTTGATTTAGATTTGTGCCCTAAAGATTTGAGACTTGGACTTGTGGTCTGAGACTCAAGTCTGACTAACATGAAGAGTAAAAGGCAGCCGGTATGTGAAAGGATGAGTTTGATTATTAGACAGATATGTTGTGATGGGATTATTATGGGATGTTAATGGCTCATAACAATCTGTTAATGTTAGCTGGAGTTTCATCATAATGACCGCATGAATGTCTCTCCAACAGAACGCTGAATTAAATGACTTTGGATCATTTAGGAACAAAATAAACTTTAACTGCCTCCAACATTCTCCCGTTTAGACAAGGCTTTATTTCTGTTTGCTTCATCTTCTCCTACAACAGCAGCCATCTTGGTTTGGGAGTCCTCAGACTTTAACTCTGTCTCAAAGACGTACGGCAGGACTAACTCAAACTCTTCTGTTCTCTGTTCTACATGAGATGAGATGAGATGTTTCTCATTCACCGCAGTGTTTATGTTCACCTCCTTACTGTTGATCCTTACTGCCTGGCGTTCTCTCCTTCACCTAGATTTACACAGTGAACATGTAGGTTTGTTTTTTAAATCGCGTTTTAAAACACACATTTGTGAAAATCTGTAGCATAAACTTATTATTTATTACACAGCTGTGTTTTACAGTTGATCTGGAAAGGAAATGCACCACTTAGGTCCCCCTCTTCTCCTGCCTTCTGTTGGACACTGCAAACATCTGTAGAAAAGTCATTATTAACAGAAAGTTATTGGTAGATTATGTCAGCATAACGCTTCTACTGATAGGGATGTTGGTTTTAAAGTTGTCTTGTTCTGTGTGGTCACTGCAGTGTATGTAGTTATTTCCTCCATCTGCAGAGATGTGTACGCTGGAGGATTGTGAGTAAAGTCATGGTTTCATGGGGACAGGGAGATTTTACTGCTCAGCTGTGTCCTCTGATCTCCTGTCTCTCTGAAAAGAGATAGAGTCATCAGGAGCAGAGAGGATGATTGAACCTGGGAACCTCGCTGGAGATGAAAAAGTCCAGTAAAGTGGTGAGAGAGTGACTGAGGATGAGGCAGATAAAAGGAGAGCTGCAGAAATGTAGCATCTGGAGATTCAGGGTTGGTCTCCAGAGACGCTGTTCCACCAGTACACCTCATCCTGCTTCGCAGTATTTTTCTACTGTGTAAAGACCCGACTGAATGAACAAATTGCTGAATAAAGATCCCAACTATGAACACACTGACAGGATGCTACAGGTGCAGATGTACCTTCTGGCTGAACTTAGATCCTCTGCAAACACGTTACTCTTTCATGATTCCCAGATCTGAGTGTTTATATGTGACAAATAAAAAAATGCAAATCTTCAGTATTCATTTGCCATAAATAGAGGAACCCTTGAACCCTTAAATCCTACTCATATTTTTATTAAAACATTAATATTTACTTGAGACAGCTGTTTTAAACTGGGCTTTCATATGGAAAATAACATTTACTGAAGATTAAAAATAAGTTTTTAATTCTCTTCATGTTAAATCAACAGTAAGTGTCTTCAGAACCTAAAATAAATGTTAGATTTGAGGTTATTTTGGAGGTTTTCCCTGCCAAACAGCTGGAATGACTCTAAATACACCTGATGAGTGTGTGTGTGTGTGTGTGTGTGTGTGTGTTTGCTGAATTAAAATGTGAGACAAGCCTTGATCTCATGACAGATTATTGTGGTACCTGAATCTGATCCAAATCCTGCTGCCCAGTTCTTCCACTGGTAATAATCTGTATGGTTCTGAACAGAGAACCTGGTCTGCGTGCAACAGCTTGAACAAAGAAACTGGTTTCCTCCAGCTGAGGGTACAGCAGGCTGTAATGCTTCCTTCTGACAACAGGGGGCACTGTGGGATATCCCTGCATAGAGAACAAAGGATTGGAAGCTGAGCATCAAGGAGCTTGTATGTTACAGGGAGAACAAAGAAACAAGAAGCATTTTCCTTTCTCTGCATTCAGAGCTTCTCTCTGCTGAAAAAGCTACTTTAGAGATGAAAGAAGAACCGTGTTGATGTTCTGAATGTCTGAAACCACAGTGAATCTTCACTTTCTCTAGTTCTTTCTTTATTCTGCTTGTTTACGGGTTATGTTTGTTTTTAAAAATGATTCAAGTTTTCTATGGCTCATCTGTGAGGATTTGGAGAAAAATGTCTTCCCATTGGGGAAGTTTGGTGTTCGGACTGGATCCTTTAAAAGGAGCTGCGATGTTATGAAACACCAGCAGATCAGAGACTCCTCTTGGCTTCTTGTTTTGATCAGATCAGTAATTAAACACCACAGGTCGGTTCTGAAGGTCCAACCTGGAAGCCAGAAAATTAGACTGCAGCCATGTTTAAATTATGAAGATTAAATCCATGTTTCTAAGGAGCTTGGAGAAATAATAAAAATTTAGCTGGCGTTGCCCCTTTGATGCATCACATATGCACACTCCTTCTCATTGGTCAAAATAATCCCTTACATTTATTTCCAACAATTCCTGCTGGAGTAACTACCAAGTCACATCAAACTACCATTGTCACATCAAACTACCATCGTCACATCAAACTACCATCATCACATCAAACCACCACGTCACATATAACTACCTTCGTCACATCCAACTACCATCTTCACATCAAACTACCATCGTCACATCAAACTACCATCGTCACATCAAACTACCACCGTCACATCAAACTACCTTCGTCACATCAAACTACCTTCGTCACATCAAACTACCACCGTCACATCAAACTACCTTCGTCACATCAAACTACCTTCGTCACATCAAACTACCATCGTCACATCAAACTACCATCTTCACATCAAACTACCTTCGTCACATCAAACTACCATTGTCACATCAAACTACCATCTTCACATCAAACTACCTTCGTCACATCAAACTACCATCGTCACATCAAACTACCTTCGTCACATCAAACTACCACATCACATAAAACTACCATCTTTATATCCAACTACCTTCGTCACATCAAACTACCTTCGTCACATCAAACTACCATCTCAGTTTTTACAGACCTCGCTTAGACAGCTGCGTGAAGCTGACACCCTACCCACTTGAAAAATTTCGGCAAATAGACAGAATGGTTAGTGCTTCGTTTGTGCCGTTAAAATTTTCGTTTGTGCTGTTTTGGTTTCTGAGATATTAAAGATTATTTTTTAGGTCATCCAGAGGTCACCATCCCCCCATTTTGCTCCAATTGAACCGGAGTGGTCTACCTTTTTAATGCTCTGTTTGTGCCGTTTTTATGTGCGAGCTATATAATTTTTTTCAGGCGATCACTATTTAAATCAATGACGTCTATGGCCTCGCTGAACTTTCATCACCACAAAGCAAGCAGTTATTAATTTCGTTGTTTTTTTTTATCATTTAAGTTAAATTTGGGTTTTTTTTACCCGGGTTTTGTAAAATGTATGCCTTTTTATATTGTTTGGATTTTTATTCCTTAATAAAGATATGAAATTTTTTTGGGGTCTAAAAAAATTTGTTTTAAAAATATGCAACTAAGTCCCCCAATAATTTGCTTTTACACAGAAAATTAATATTACCCTTAAAAAATGGGGAAAAACCCACCAGCTGCACCTAACTTTCCTTTGCCCAAAACCGACATGGTTGCCCCCCACTATGATGTGAAATTTTATAATTTCAATAATGTTCTGTGTTATAAAGTTTTTTTTAAAGGTGGTTTTAATAACTAATTCAGCTCGTGTACGCGGGGAAAAAAGCGGAATGGAGTAGGTCATTGGTCAAAGTTCATAACCGTAATTACTTTTTTTTTAAAAAAAATTTAAAAATGCTCAAGCAAAATTTTCTAATTTCTGAATTAAATGTAAGAATTTTTAAAAAGGTTGAGCGTTTGACAACTTTGATATACAATTTCCCACGCAATGTCATAGGGTTGGCTCCACCCACGTAATGACCCCACCCTGCCCTTTTTTTGGTGGAATTTAAATTCCCCGTTCAAAATTTTCCAGATAGTATTTTTAAAAACCTCGAATAGTGTTTTTTTTATGAAAAATGTAACTACATCCTTGAATTTTTATACAGTTTACAAGGTAAGTAAAAATTTTGGGTTTTTAGATCAACACTGTTGCCACGAATCCAGCCCCGATTAGCAGAGGGGGATTCATGTTGATCCTTGCATTTATTATATATATTTCTGTAAACCACAAAATTAGGACTTTTGAAGTCAGATTTTAAAAAAAATGTTGAAACAAAGATCTGCAATCTTTTCCTTTCCTATTCAGTATCGATGTTTAGGCCATCATCGACTCCACAGAACCAAAGCCCACATTTTTAAAGTTAAACTCTTCAATTGAAAATTCACAAGACAAGGTAAAAAAAAATTAAACTTTTAAAATAAAAAAAAAACATACTATAATTTACAACCAGCGTAAATGGATACGATTTGGAGAAAAATTTTACACAGAATTTTTTGAGTTGTGATAAAATGCTGAAATACAATGTTTTGGGGTTTTGGGGAGTTATATGGGCCCAGAATAATATTTTGATTAATGCAATAAAAGCCCTTCTTCTTTAACAAATCCTCGACAGCCATCATAGACGGGGTTTCCCTTTTTGCAGTTCTCTGCACTTAAAAAAGAGGCCACCCTTCTAAAGGCAAAATAGCCACCCCCAGTGCCATTTTTGGGACAAATTAAGTCACAGCTGGAAAACAAATGTCTAAAAAAGCCCGTACACTTTTTGTAAAGTAAAAACAACATAACATCTGGTCATGTTTGGGGATCAGGGGGCAGGAAAGGATCGTGAGAAAGTGGACACAGTTTGACTCTGGCTTTCTCCTGGACAAAGACGACTGCTCGGGTTTTTCAGTTAAATTCCCTTTTGGGAAACGGATAAATTTTACCTGAGAAAGGGGAAATTAATACATTTTTTTCATCATGGGGCAAAAGGGAATATATGTTTTTTGAAGCGGCACTTGGAGTCATGAAATTTAACCTTTTGTTTTGGAAAAAGAAAAAAAGCACATGACATTTGTATTCCGAGGCAAAATTTTATCCAACTGTCACAAAACTACATAGAAAATCAAAGGCTTTGAAAGGGTGTAAAGGGCCCATTTTAAAAATGACTTGTGCAAGAGCCAACAGTAAACAGCCCAAATGCTGCTTCAGTGTTCCACGAAGACACCGTATTTTCCCTGCACGGGGAAAACCCAAAGAGGTTTTCTTTTGGGAAAATTTCGTGCACAGTTTTTCAAAAGAGCTGTGTGAGGCAGGAGGGAGCCAGCTGTATGGAGGTCAGGGCATCAATTTGATGGATTTTGGGAGATGCTGAGCCAATTTCACCTTCCAAAAATTTGGGCCCACCTACAAAAGCTAAGCAGGAGAGAAAGTTTTGGGAATTGGGTGAAAAAGGTCCCATTTTGTCTTTGCAGTTATTAAAAATGCACCCCCACAGTGGGAGTAAAGAACATTGGTCTAGCCCAAGTTCTTCTCCCATATTGGGAGTCAGACACAGCTACAGTGTATAAGGCATTGTCCAAAAATCCCCCTCAGTAGTTTTTTGTGCAACGGGCTCAGTTGTGAAAAGACTGGTGAACCAAATGGAAATTTGGCCACATTTTTTTATATCGGGGCCCGTTCTGGGGGGGACAACTGCTCGCCCCCAGTTGTGAAAAATGCTGTCGCACGACATTAATGCAATTGCAACAGGGCTGAAGAATGGTTTGTACAGGTGCTGCTGTCCCAAAGGAAGCCGTGAGTGACTTTTCTCTGGCTATTCTGGTGCTCTGAAAAGGCCCTTCCATTCCTTACCCCGATCGAAGACAACTAACGAATGTCCGTGGCATTTTTAACCAGCTGAAAAAACTCCCTCCTTTTTTAAAAGGGTGATTGGCACACTGCATAAAGATGATTTTTCAGTGGGACTGCCTGAAAAACAAGTTCACACCCTGTCAAAGATTTCTTTGTCAGGGCAATAGCAAGCTTCTTAAACACAGGCGGACCATCAAAAAAACTAAACTGCCTAAATGTTGTGGCCCCGTGAGGCGGGGTGATGAAGTTCTGGAGTCCCTCTGAATCAGAGATGTGCAAAAAATATCAAAAAACCCCGACACAGAAGCTCATCATCTTCCGCTGAAAACAAAAGGGAAGCGTTTCAAGTGGGTCCTTTTTACGATCCAGACTGACCTACGCGGCTGGGGTTTAAACATATGCAAGGAGAGCAGGTCACTCGCTGAGCCAATGGGGATAGGGAAACATCCAATTTCCCCGATATTGTTTCCCCACATAAAAAGACTAGCAAGTTTCTTTCCATTTGGGCAGGGTAATGATCCCCCTTTTTCAAAAACACCATTACAGCAAGCTCAGCCCCTGTTGGGAAATTCAAAAATGTAAAGCATGGCCTTTTTAAAAACGAGAACTTACCCATTCGAGTTGATCGCTTTATTTTCCCTCATCTTTTTCCTTTTTTGAAAGGAAATATGCGGATATGTTCTGAAAAAACGAAAAATGATGAGGAAACATCGGGTTGCAAATGTTTCCAAAACAAACGTATCCATGATACCCACTGCTGAGCCAAGAGAAGAAAGGGGTTTTCACCATTTGTGGAAACCCATGAAACCACAAAATTCCTCCAACAGAAAAGACGGGTTGAAAATGGAGGGGACTAATTCTTCCCCAAAAAAAAAAAGAGGACTTTTTTATTCACTTCCGCACTGAAAGCTCCGCGATCCCTTTTTTTTTGGGTCAAAAAGAGAAAAGTGGGATATAAAAAAAGGAAACCTGATCAACTGATTAGAGTTGGGAAAACAACAATCTCTGTCTGAACAAGTGCATTTGATGTTTTTGTCAGGGTTATTGGGGGTTTCTTTGGGCAGTCAGCATTTAAAAAAGTTGTCAGGAAAAAACAGTGACAAACCCCATCTCACTGCTGGTAAAAGTCATTGCTACGATGGGGGTGACCCCCAAAAATCTATTTACGAGGGAGAGCCCGCTTAGGCAAAGTTTTAAAAAAAAAACCAGTTGAGGTCTGGGCCCCCAAATTTATGCCCCTGCAATATCTCCACGGTCATTTCAAAACAATGGAAAAAAATCCAGGTTTACCTCTCAAAACTTGCTCTTCACATTTTTACCCGCTAAACAAAAGGGAAAAACAAGGGGAAATACCATTTGTTTTCCGACATTTTGTCCCGATGGACTCTGGGATGGCTCAGCTTGACACTTTAGTGGGGAAAAAAGGGCTCTTCCTTCCAGAGTCTCCCCGCCTTCGCCCCCCTACCGAAGGAATCGAATGTCCAGCTAATTCAAAAAAAGGAGCCAGCATCTCAGGAAAAAGTCTGTGCTGGGAAAATGTTATCACAGCTACAGCATTGGAGTAGAGCTGGGTTGACACTGACCTTGCAAACACAACTCAATTTTCCTTTTAGTGAATTTCCCCCCAATTTTGGTCTTCCAAGGAAAGACATTCATTGAGGGGGGAGTCATTGGCTTTAAGGGAAAAAATTGCTAAAAATGGTCTGGGACATTACCTGCATACTTCCAAAGGCTCCGTGTGTGTGGGGATTTTTGGACCTGGCAAAAAGTAGTGAAACGGTGTCTAAAAGAGACAATACCTACAATCAGGGGTTTTTCCCCCAGCAGATGAATGCTGGAATCAACACTTTTGGGGAAAAAATTTTTAGAAACTAGAAAAAAGGGAAAAACATTTTGCCATGGTTTGATATTCCCTCCCCCAGAAAAGGTTCTATTTTAAAGTTCTTTGTTAAACAAGTTCTTAAATGGTTTTAAAATGCCCAAATTTTTTTCCTTGTGATGATTTAAACATAAAGTTAATTTTCCCCAAAAAAAAGTGTTTATTCTCTTTGAAAATATAAGGTAGATTATTTTTCAAACAGTAACCTGGTTTTGCGTGATCTCAGAAGTCTGGTTTTATGGTTTCCTCTCTCAATTAAATTTGCATAGAAAACCTTTATTGTTCACAATGGGAAATTTTTAGTGTGTCAGCACCAAAACCATAAAGGGAAGAAAGTATACAGGTTCATATTTTACTAAAAAATAAAAACTTACCCCAAAAAAAAGCTATAAGAAACAAAAAGCCCAAAAAACAATCAAAAAAGGGTGAATAGGATTTCAGTAAAGGAGTGGAAAAACACAATACTGGCTTATCAGTAGTATGTTAATATATTAAATTAGATGTGGAAACAATCAGGTGACAGGATTTACGTAAAAAAACTTGATCAGATAAAAACTTCAAAAAGGACGAAAGTAGAAAACCCATTTTTTTTTGGATGCAGTGATGGTTAGCCCAAAAGTCTAACAGCAGTCGATTGCAAAAAACTACTTTTCCACTTAGGTAAAGTTTACTTAGGCAAAGGAACTCTCCCTGTCTTTTCTGCTTCATGATGGTGGGAAATTGTCTAAACCTATGAATATATTGGGCATGTGCCCACCTATGCCCTGCATTGTGGAATGAGCCTTATCCACACGAAAGGGGGAAACCTCCATTCTTAGAAAAGGCATAGGCTACCATAACATTTAAACTTATTATTATACAAGAAACATTTCACCGAAAAAATCTATATCAATAAAGTTGAGTGGTGGTTAATTTCACCCATAAAACAAAACAAAACAAAACAAAACAAAACAAAAAATGCTGTGGGAGGGTCGACTGGATCCGTAAAATACAAAAAACAGTTGTAATGTTACTGTTTTTCAACGAAGAGAAATAAAAGACTTACCGTTTGTCCTTTTCTGCGTTGACATCCGACAACTTCACACTGACTTGGTGACAAGAAAGCGCCGGAACACAACCGACGCTGAACCAAAACAGTAACTACAGCCTGCAGCAGGTGAAATTCATCGTCTCCTATTTAGGTGAAGTTATGCTATCGCCTGAAAGTAAAACCTAACGCTGACCGGTGAGCAGCACAAAAGAATTAAAGTAAACCTAGATTTAGTTGACATATTTGGAAAAATCTCAAAAATGAAAAATTATCAGTTAGTATTTTTTTATTCAAAGTTACACAAATAACCCGTGAGGACATTCTGGTTCACACACCATACCAGTCGGTGACAGTAATGCCCCAATTACCTTACCAACCATCAATAAACTAAATCAAAAAAAGAGAAGAAAACAGCACAAACCTGCACAAACGAAGCACTAAAAAATGAGCCCACTTCGGTTCATATCGGAGCAAAATGGGGGGATGGTGACGTCATCGGCCGAAATTAAACTTTATAATATCTTAGAAACCAAAACAGCACAAACGAAAATTTTAACAGCACAAACCTGCACAAACGAAGCACTAACCTTTCTGTCTATTTGCCGAAATTTTTCAAGTGGGTAGGGTGTCAGCTTCACGCAGCTTCACTAGAGACTCATAATCTCTATGTTCTGACATCATAATCGGTTATTTTACTGTATTTTATTCTATTCCACTACTTTTCTCATAGACAAATCAAATGGAAATGAATAAAATAGAAATTATGAAACATTAGGAAATCAATGTGATAAAACCTTCTCTACTGTATCTCCACTCATCAGTTGGTTAATGTAGGTGGGTTGTTTCTGACGATGTGTGTAAACTGGACGCAGAAAACAAAAACTGTATTGCTCATAAATAAAGAAGGAAAAACTTTCTGCTAAGCAATGGGACATTTGTTGAATATTTAAAACAATAAATCAGAAAATACATTGAAGATATGACATATAAGCATAAAGCACATGAAACAAAATAGAAAATGGAAATGGAGTTTGCATGTTCTCCCCGTGCATGTGTGGGTTTACTCTGGGTGCTCCAGCTTCCTCCCACGGTCCAAAAATATTACTCTCTCTGTGTTGTCCTGTTATGGACTGGCAACCTGTCCAGGGTGTAACCTGCCTCTCGCCCAATTCAGTTTAATTCAAATTCAAAAATACTTTATTAAAATCCCAAAGGAAAATTAAATGTACATAAATATGTACATCATATTATAAAGGTTTCTCAATGAGGGCTGGAGACAGGCATCACCCCTCAACCCTGTAAGAAAAAACAGGGATAGATGGATGGATGGATGGATGGATGGATGGATGATTGGATGGATGGATGGATGGATGGATGGATGGATGGATGGACAGTTGGATGGGATGGAAGGATGGATGGATGGATGGATGGATGGTTGGATGGTTGGATGGATGGATGGATGGATGGTTGGATGGTTGGATGGATGGATGGATGGATGGTTGGTTGGATGGATGGTTGGATGGATGGTTGGATGGGATGGTTGGATGGATGGATGGATGGATGGGATGGTTGGATGGATGGATGGATGGATGGATGGGATGGTTGGATGGATGGTTGGATGGATGGAACGGATGGTTGGATGGATGGTTGGATGGATGGATGGATGGATGGATGGTTGGTTGGATGGATGGATGGATGGGATGGTTGGATGGATGGTTGGATGGATGGATGGGATGGTTGGATGGATGGTTGGATGGATGGATGGATGGATGGTTGGTTGGATGGATGGTTGGATGGATGGATGGATGGATGGATGGATGGATGGATGGATGGATGGATGGATGGATGGTTGGTTGGATGGATGGATGGATGGATGGATGGATGGTTGGTTGGATGGATGGATGGATGGATGGATGGATGGATGGGATGGTTGGATGGATGGTTGGATGGATGGATGGGATGGTTGGATGGATGGATGGATGGATGGATGGATGGATGGATGGATGGATGGATGGATGGATGGTTGGTTGGATGGATGGTTGGATGGATGGTTGGATGGTTGGTTGGATGGATGGAGAAAGGTCATTTTGACCCATGTTGTACAGTAGAAAGGAGAAACGACAGTAACAATGTGTGATGAAGGTAACTGAAGACTAGCTGGACTCCTGACTGATATAGAACATAAAAACCCAGTCAGGTCCCTTCTGATCCAACTGGGTAATCAAACGGAGAGATTTGCTTCTTACAGACGGGTCTAATTGTTTAGTTGTGTTTGGAGCATCATATTATTTCATTTACAGGAACAACTCTAAATCAAAAGCCTTAAACGGTGGAGGAATTTTAGCAGCACCACATAAAACAGGATAAACTTACTCTCTTGAAACTTAAAGGTTAGTTTTCAGGGACATTCCAGAACTTTCCCAAAAAAGTACTTTCCTGGAAATTCCAGAATAGAAGCTTGAAGCTAACCTCTGCCTGACACAGATGAGGAGGAGCATCCAGCCTGTTGTCAGAAGCAGGTTCTGTGATGGTGGGAAGGTGTATCATGGTATGGGCTTGTATCGGAGCCCTTGGCAAAGCTTATTTCCTCCTTTGTGATGCAGCTTTAATGCAGAAAAGTCCTGCAGAGATTTTAGAGCAACATCTACTGCCTTCAGGACCACATCTTCTCCAGGTACATCCATGATTTTTTGTCAAGACAATGGAAAACCTCAGTTCAAAGGAACAGGTGAGGAAGAGGACGGTACAGACTGATCTGTTCTAACAGAGAATATAGGAACCAGCTCCTTTCTAGTATTTCTGTGATCCAACTGATTCAAACCCGTGTGACAGTTTGTGGTGTGAGCGCCTCATGAAGGTCCATCAATCAGATGGTCTGACTCTCCTGGTTACCATGTTTCCAGCTGCCTGGCAGGGTTTCTCTGGATCTTTGATTGAATATTCTCCTCATGTCGGAGCTGATGGAGATGTTCTACATGAACGGCTCCTGCTTCAGTGTTCTCTGTCCATCATTCCAGCTGACTCCTATCTGACGGATCATCTGAGGTTACTGAATGATACGAGATATAACATGTTTTCCGACTGAAGCTGGTCTTTATTCTCTGTGTGAAGGTCTGGAAGACACATGTTATGAAACCAACAAATCAGCCTGAGATCTGCTGCCATCAGAGGATACCGCTGATGCTCATCATGAAATTATGCATCATCCACATGTTTATGAGCAAATTTATGCTCCTTGCTTTGAATAATGTGTTTAATATCCAGCAGCTCCTCTGGCTGCTGGTTTAACTGAGCTGTTAAACATTTGTGTGATCTCACATATCAAGGAGATCCGTCAGAACGCTCCATAGGGAATACCCCGAAGATTAGTGGGACTGTCTGTTCCTGCTAACAGAACCAGACCCAGGAGACGCCTTTTTACCCCCGGAATATTCCACTGTCCTCTAAAATGTTTGAACAAATCTATGGACAAACAGAAAGAGACTTTCAACTTCCTTCTGCGTTGCCTTAGTAATCCTTCCTTCCAGCCTCCTCGGCTGACAGCCTCTTTGGGTTAAATGCATTATTTTATCTGCTAAGCGCCACGTCCTTTAATGGGATTTTAACACAGAACATGAGTTCAATATTTTCTAATGTTGGACTTTAGTTGTAAATTGTCCTGACTGTTCTTTAGTTTGTCAGAGTTGAGACCATGCAGATCTAAAAGTTGACTTTACTCATAGTTTTAAGGCAACTTTTGAACTTTTGTTTCTAAGTCTAGAGACATAACATTTATTATCGACACACGGTTTGTCTCCACATCCAAGAACAATCAGGACCCCAGATTTAGGACCAACACTAGAAGGTAGGCTGAGGGGTTGGATGGGATTTGGCCTTGAAACAAGAACTTAAAAACCTTTTGAATAAAATTATCGTCACATTACTGGAATGAAAACACTTTGCTTAGAAATGTAGCAGAGCTTTCAGAGCTGAAACCAGGGGTATTGCTTTGTGTTGGCAGTAATGCATGGTTTGAATAGGTGGAAGCAATTTCATGCCAAAATTAGAATTAAAATTGCCGTGCGTCGCCTGATCTGCATAAACTGCCTCAGCTGTGTCGCTCCCTCCACCTTCCAAATGTAAATAGGTTCATTGTGGAGCCAGACAATGACCAGAGGGGCCCGACATCCGTGGAGGTTTGGACAATAAGATCTGGATTTTGTTCCGGATTTAACCGTCATTTTTCTGTTCTGAATATCTGCCAACTGAACCTATTTTTGTCGTTTGATTAATGCTTTTTCAGGCAGAAATAGAAAACAGACTAAAAAAAATAAAATCGTAGATGCAGAGAGTTATTTTTCAAAATAAAACTTAAACTTAAACTCAATAAATATGTTGGCTCCAGTAGAAAAACAAGAATAACTGAACTGGTTTTGTGCAGTTTTGCATGTAGTTATACATGATTTTTTATTCAGTCGAGTGTTTCAGACTGACTAAGCAACCACATTTAACTCAAGCTCTTTGGTCCTTACAGTTAGGGCTCAAAATGAAGGCATCATTAATTTTAATATGCCATAAATATGGAGACTTTAATCACAACAAGCCTGCAGGACAAAGCTGAGTTATACATGATGTAGAAACATGGTGATAATCTGGCATTAATCAGAAACCAGACTGTCTCACCCTGCTGGAGTCGGTTTTAATTGGGCCGATTAGATCTGGATCCTGAATCCGAGTCCAGCATTTAACATCTGTGATCTTTGTTCAGTGGAAATATTTATTTTATGGAGCATCTTTATTTTAAATGTAGAACTTGTTTTTTATCGGATTCCAAGCAGATTTTTTTCCTGGACGTGAAGCAAAACCAAAAATTTCTTGTAACTTTAGGTCCATAAATATTGAGACAGTGACTCATTTCTCATCTTGTTGGCTCTATAAACCACCACAATAGATTCGAAACAACTAAGATGTGCTTAAACTGCAGACTTCCAGCTTTAATTTGAGGGTATTTACATCCAAATCAAATGTAAATGTGTGGGAAAAACAACTGTTTGAATGTGTGCCTCCCACTTTTCAAGGGACCAAAAGTAATGGGACAATTGGCTGCTCAGCTGTTCCTTGGCCAGGTGTGTGCTCTTCCCTCATTATCATTCATAAGGAGCAGATGAAACGTCCAGAGTTCATTTCAAGTGTGATATTTGCATTTTGCAAACTGTTGCTATTAATTCTTAATATGAGATCCAAAGAGCTATCTCCATCAGTGAAGTAAGCTATCATTAGGCTGAAAAATCAAAAGAAACCCATCAGAGAGAGATAAATATTAGGCGTGGCCAAATCAAAAGAAAACACACGCCGGTGAGCTCAGCAACGCCAAAAGACCCTGAAGACCACAGAAGACAAATGTGGTGGCTGACCAAAGAATCATTTCCATGGTGAAGAAAACCCCTTCACAACAATAGGCCAGATCAACAACACTCTCCAGGAGGTAGGTGTGTGTGGGTCAAAGTCAACAATCCAGAGAAGACTTCACCAGAGAGAATACTGAGGATTTACCACAAGATGTAAACCATTGGTGGGCCTTAAAAGCAGGAAGGTCAGATTAGTTTTCCAAAATACAGCTAAAAAGCCTTTACAGTTCTGGAAGAACATCCTACGGACAGATGACACAAACATCAACTTATACCAGAGTGATGGGAAGAGGAGAGAATGGAGAAAGAAAGGAACTGCTCATGAGTGGAAAAGCATGGTGGTAACGTTATGGCATGGGCTTGTATGGCTGCCAATAGAACTGGTTCCCTTGTATTTATTGATGACGTGTTGAGTAAAGCAGCAGGATGAATTCTGATGTGTTCTGGGTAATATTATCTGCTCATTTTCAGCCAAATGTCTCCGAGCTCATTGGATGGCGCTTCACAGTGCAGATGGACAACGACCCGAAGCATACTGCGAAGGCCACCAAAGAGCTTTTTAAATTAGTGGAATGTTATTCAATAGGCAAATCAATCACCTGATCTTAATCCAATTGAGCATGCAGTAGAGGCCCGGCAGAGCATCAGCAGGGATGAAACCCAACGTCTGGTGACGTCTGTGCCTTCCAGACCTCAGGCTGTGATTGACTGCAAAGGATTTGCAACCAAGTATTGAAAAGGGAAACCTTGATTTATAATTGTTACTTTGTCCCATTACACACATTCAAACGCTTGTAATTCCTACAGCGTTCACCTGATATGGGTGTAAATACCTTCAAATTAAAGCTGGGAGTCTGCAGTTTAAGCACATCTTAGTTTCATTTCAAATCTATTGTGTTGGTTTATAGAGCCAAAAAGATGAGAATTGAGTCGATGTCCCAAAATTTATGGGCCTGTTTCTCAAATGTTTTTAAACCCACAGCTTTTTGCTTGACCCATTTAGATAAACTTTTGACCTTGAAATATCTTTTAAACATTTTTAGACTCAACGCTCTTGCGGACTAAACACATCTTTCACATTAGGATCTCGTTTTAAGGTCTTTTATACCTCATGAAGTAATTTTAGGTCTTTGTAGCATAAAGATATCTTGAAGCTGGTTCTAGATCTCCAGATTTCTTGTAACATCTCTTTTAACCAAAGTTTGTCTTTCAGGATCTCTCCAGTCTGTTTTAGACCTGAATATTTTATTTTCGCCCTCTTTTAAAACAAAAATTAAACTCAAGTTAAATTAACGTAAGACTTAACATGACCTCTACTAAACCTAAAGATGTTTTCTAAAGACAACGTTGAAAAAGGTTGGAAAAAAGGTTCTGTAGATATTCTTAGACCCAATAATCTCTGTCTGGGTCTACCTGATTAGGGTTTGAAAAGTACTGGGCTACATGAAAAGTCTTGTATTAACTCAACCCATCAGAATAAATCTTTGTTGAATCAATGACTGCTGAGTTACACCTTCAACTCTTTCTAAAACATTTTGAAATAAAACGTTTCTCTACGAGACCGGACTTCTTCTCCAACCTGGTGGAGTCTAATCAGCAACTAAATACCCCGTTGGGCCATAAATAATCAAAATAACTTTATTTTGTATTTTATTTTGCATGAAGTTGTTTTTAAGGTCGTATTTTTATAACAGCAGAGGTGCGTCTCGTCGTTTAGTTTAAGCTTTTAGTTTGAAATTTGGTCTGCAGATCTTCCTTGCTTGGTTCAGATTGGATGAGAAGGATTTTTATGTTATAGTGAATCTATGATCAGATGAACCCTGAAGACATGTCCTGCTGCCTCAGACCCCAGTAAACCTCCAAAACTTGGAAGAACCTGCTGTTCATGGAGCCAATATTAATAAAAGATCCGACACCTTTGGCGACTTTTTAATTGGCTGTGAAGCTTCTCACCAAATTTACATGCAAATGACTTCTCAGCAGTGTGTTTGGAGTTGGAGGCATTTAGAAATTCACTGATCTGAAAAACGGCACCTGTTGGGATGTTTTAGGTATGTTTTCGTCGTTTTATGCTTCCCTGCCTGCCTGCCTGGAGCCAGCGTTGGGTTTGCTGTGACAGGCTGTGCTGCCCCCCCTGCATGTTCCTCAGCTCAGGAGAGAGGAGCACCTTGGGTCACAGATGAATAATTTAAAACCTCTTCCATATTAAATTAGACGTGACCTTGCAGTACAAAGGCTTGTGGCTGATGAAGCTTAAAAAGTGTCTAATTTGCTTTCAAAACTGCTGTCTGAAGGAAATCTGCCTGGAAGGGAATTAACCGTTCAGATGTAGAAACATCTCTGCCCTCCTGCAAGCCCCCCCACGATCTGCCCCGTTCTCTGCAGAGGGAGGAAATAATGCATGAAGAACAATAAGCAGATGGGTCAGGCTGTCAGAGCAGGGCTGCGAACAATAAGCATGAGTACTGAACTACTGAAAAAGAGAGGGATTAATGTTGCTGCTCCTGCAGTACGAGCCGAGGAGGAAAGGATTTATTTATGGAAAATGGAGGTCAAACCGAGCCGTTTTTGTTGTTTTCCTCCAGGGCTTCAGCGATTCACAAGAAAACACAAACAGATTCCCACTGAATCTTTAATCATTCCCTCTTTATTCCGAAAACTCCGACTGCAGGAGACATCTGTTGGCTTCAGCTCGACTCCCAACACCTACAATATTAATCCATCAGAGGGGACTTCCTTCAAAGGCTAGGAGACAACTTCAGGAACATTTGTCAGGAACATTTAACATCTCCAACAACAAGTCTACAAACAAGAAGCTCTTCAACACTGAAACTGGCTAATTTTCCAGACCCTAATTAAATGAAAAGCTTAGATCAGGGGTCTGCAGCTCCGGTCCTTCGAGAGCTACAGTTCTGTAACGTTTGGCTCCAAAAGGCTGAATTACCTGCTTGGCATGTCGGCAAGTTTTGCAAAGGCCTGCTCATTAACCGTTCATTTGATTCAGGTGTGCTGGAGCAGGGATGCATCCAGGACGATGGCACCCGAGGACTGATTTAGATTCTCCTACGGTTCAGAGAGGAAAAGCTCGACCTGATTTGGCTGCAGAATTCTCCACAGTGAAGAATGATGTCTGTTGATAGAAATGTATTTAAATCTCTGGCAGCTTTTATTTTGTAATTAACTGCTGTTCCGTCCCTTTAAATTACTGGTGCTAGAGGCCTGAGCTGTCAGTCCAGTAACATGAATAAGGGCCAAATTTTTAGGTGGGGGCCACAGAACCTGTGCAGATCTGTCATCACAGGGTGCAGAAAAGTCATGGCTTAATGTAAATTTAAAACATTTATTTTTTAGTCTTGATGCCTGCTTATGTCTTAAAATATGTTCTATTTTTATGCTGCACCTCCATGTGCTTCTTTTAGCTCCCATGAGACCTCAGCTAGCGGCGCTGCAGGTCAGGGAGACATAATGTTTGGAAGGGGCAGTGAGGTATGCCATGGTAGGCGTTTATAATGCTGAAAAATCATTATTTTATTTATGACCATGAATGCAACTCTGCAGGACAACTTTGCCTGAACCTTGCACTGTGAGCTCCAACCAGAACTAAACATGCTATGATATGAAAATGTTTTAACAGGGTTTAAGGGACCTTTTCAACAATGCATGTTTTAATTAACAGTTTTCACTATGATTAACTGGAACTCAGGCGGTGGTCAGATGATGCCCAGATGGTGGCTGAAGTCTGTCAACCCTGAGTGAACTAATGAGGAAATAAATGGCTCCACTCTTCTGACATTACTGCTGCTAAACATGCAGACACTGTCATCTCTGCTGAGTTCAGAGGAGAGTCGTCCTTCTGATCCGTCATATGTCAGCAGTCAGTTTTCCTCCACCGTCCAGCCAATCAGCGAGCTGCCATCCGGTGTTCTCATGTGAATTGGAATGAAAACTGATTCCCAAACAGGCATCGAGAGTGATGCTGTGCCCAGGACAACAACACAGAGACAATCAGAGAGAAACGTCTGTTTTTAACTAGGAAAAAACAGGGTCATTCAGGTGTTGGAGGTTAATGTATGTGAGGAGGCGATGAAACTGAAAGGAGCTGAAATAACTGCAAAGCTGCCTCAAAGGAAAAAGGGAATGTTGGAACGTTGGGAATGTTGAATTGAAAATAATTGAACTTTGACCTTGACTTCAGGGTTTGGGGATGGGTGTATGGGGCCTGACCTCAGATTAGAAATAATAATAATAATAATAGAAATAACCTTTATTCTTCCTCAATGGGGAAATTCAGGCTTGCCAGCAGCAAAGTGGCGTTAAAAATAAAGCATCCAAATTCACACAGAGATACTCTCCAACACTCTCCTGAACTGGCTGGTATACAAGAAAAACTGTGATAGGATGAGATCAGAGGACTCAGCTAATTCTTCATCTGCTCATGTGTAAATTTATCCATTTATTCGGGATAAATCCTTGTAGAAAACTATGTTCAACCACTGGTTGGGGATCCCATTCCAGTTCAACTCTAGTTCTTAACCACTGTACACTTTGTTATTCCAACTGGTAAAAATGCTATTGATTTAAGGAAACCCAACCAATTGCCCAGCCAAAAGTCATTGACTTTGCAGCAATGCCTCATACTGAGCTTCCATGTAGCGACAGTGGAGAGGAAAACTCCCTATTAACAGGAAGAAACCTCCAGCAGAACCAGAACCAGGCTTGGTGTGAGCGGCCATCTGCCAGGACTGACTGGAAATTTAAGAAGACAGAGCTTAAACAAAAAAAAACTACAACATAGAACTACTGATCCAGGTGTACTTTCTATGAGAAAGAAAAGTGAAACATTAATGGTTATAGTTCCTTTAGAGGCTTCATCTAGGAGAGAAAGCCAGCTAAGTAGATGAACTCTGACCCAGTTTTCAAGTCTAGAGGATGAAAGAGAGCAAATAGAGTTAGTCACAGTAGAAGCTCAGCCAGCAGCTATGTCTAGGAGAGAGAAAGGGTTAAACACTGAAAGACAGGGCCATGTGGATCATCGGTTGAGGGTGAGCATTACTTGTTGCCAGCAGAAGTTTGGGAGGATTCCCCTCTCCAGAAGGTGTTACAGGTAGACACAGAGTCAGGCAAGTGTACTTCTAGGAAGAGAAAAGAGAGAGAAAAAAATAAAGTTAAAAGATGAAATAACAGCAAAAAGAATGCAAAATTGGAGAGTAGAAGGAGAATGTAGCAGAGAGACTGAAAGTGTCATTATGTCCCCCCAGCACCCTAAGCCTATAGCAGCATAACTACAGAATAGCTCAGGATAACCTAAGCCACTCTAAATATAAGCTTTATCAAAAAGGAAAATTTTAAGCCTAGCCTTAAAAGTAGACCCGGGTGTCAGCCTCCACGGACTAAAACTGGGAAGCTGGTTCCACAGGAGAGGAGCCTGAAAAAACAAAGGAAACTGCCTCCCAATTCTACTTCTAGAGATCTAGGGAAACCACCAGTAACCCGAATTGCTCTGTTGGAACATATGGAACAATCAGAAACTCTGATGTATGATGGAGCTAGATCATTAAGGGGCTTTTTTTTAAAATTATGAAGTCATTGTCATCTTTTTGGGAACAATATGAGCTGCTTCGGGACTACTGCTGAACCTAGATATGTTTTTGGTTAAGGTTTGCTGGAAACCAAAAGTAGGCCATTTACATACAGATCTGCAAACAGGTCTCTCTGACCGAAAGCTCACATTAAAAGGTTAAATCTTGTACAGAATAAGTGTGTGGAAATCCACTGTTTGCCCTGGGAACAATATGGAGCCATTTGCCAGACGTGCATCAACTCGTACCCACTAATCTGTACGCCTACCTATTCAAGTGCTTGTACTTTCATGAGTATTAGACATTTTTTGTAGATGGATACAAAAACTGGTTCCAGCCAAGGTGCCAAAATCCAAATCCAGTCCTGATTGCTGGCAACAACCCTGCAGGTGTGTATTGATGCTACACGTGTTTGCTACATGGGTTTGATGACGCTGCAGGTATTATGGCTGCACGATTCTCCAAATTCAGGAGCACTTCAAATAACTCAGGTTGGTCCCTGAATCACTCTGACCCCGGATCGTTCTCTAACTTCTCTGTTCCCATCTAGTCTTTGTCACAGAGTCTGTTTTATTTGACAGTGGAAAGGGAAATCTGAACTCTGGGAGATAAACTAAAGATTGTCCTGAAAGGTTCATTTAACTTAAATAAAAATAACAAAAATCCCTGTTGGTCTGAGGTCAGTTTGCTTGTAAGAATTATGTTATTGGCTCTTTTTCTGTTGCCTCAGGTTAATAATGGTCTCATTAAGATTTTCCCACTTAAGAGAAGCAGTTAATGTGGGTTTCCTCCTGACAGACTGGCTGCAGCAGCCGTCTGATTTGATTAGAGGGAAGTTAATGGTAAGCTGGGTCCTGTGGTGATCTGTGAGGATGGCTTTACACCAACATCCACATTAGGGCTGGACCTGATTGGACCTCAGAACGTTAAGGGGTTGGAAAGATCAAATATAGATGATTAGTTTGGTTTAGTCCTAAAAACATGAAGGCATTGTTCTTTCATCGGGAAATATCCGAGTCTTCTCTGGGTTTAGTGTCATTGCTGTGCTCTTGCTTCCTGCAGGGCGCTCTGATTGTTAATCACTCCTTCGGCTCATTAGAGGCTTGATTGGTCAGGTCCTAATCTTAGAACATGAAGCTCCCCCTTAATAAAAACCTCACTGGTGTATTAATGGTTCCTGGCTGAGTGTCGACTCTGATCCTCTGTTGGAGTCTGGCCATGAATTATCGGCTGTCTGGAACTTTTTTACTGATGTTCTTCTAACTGAAGCTGAAGTCTCTGAATGGCTTTATTTGTTTTTAAATGACTTCACACGAAGCTGTGGTGGTTCTGGTTCTGAAAGGTCTCTCTGCAGCTTGGTGTGATGCATGTTCATGTGAGGTTAGCAGGTCCAATGAAGCCATGCAGTCACATTAATGTGGAACACACTACCCTGAACATGTGCGCGGCTCATCTTTCCTCTGTTCTGGCGGTGCCGATCCGCTCCGTGAACATCCCGAGAGGCTTTGTGGGATTTGTTGTTTGTGAAGCTGCCAAGCTCTGGTCTTCCAGTTGCCGTTGGGGGTCAGGGAGATGGGGTGGGGGATCCAGCTCGGGTGTGTTGATCAAAGCTGTGGAGAAGCTTCAGAAACACAGCAGGTGTCAGCCTCGTGGATTCTCCGACCCAGAACACATCAAAGCTGAGCTTAAAGCGTAACACTAAAGACCCTCTGCTCCGTCTGACAAGTGAAAAAAGATTAATATATCTGAAGGCACATTTTTATTTTAAAATAATAACTTTCTATAGACAGAAATGCAAATATGGGCATAAAACTGTGAGATGGTTTAACTACAGAAGGCCGAAAGTGCCACGATCCTAAAAAACAGGTATTCAAATTTGTACTAAAAATCGTATTCATAAAATGTAAAAATGATCCTAAAATAATCTCTTAAGTCCCTTAAAAGCTAATTACAAACTCCACCACATCAAGTGATTTTATGGATTCAAACCGTTTTTACCTTCTGAGCAGAGCAACCAATCAGATGTTGGTATCTGTTAACGAGCCAAAGACGATTCAAAATGTCAACTCAAATAAAATATCCATAAACTAATTCACTAATTTCCATCCTTCCATTTATCCGAGATCGGATCGGGAGGTAACAGATTCCAGTGGGAACACATATATAAGTTCCCATCTCCTAATAGGTTTAATATTTAGTTGCATTACAACCAAAACTTCAGTGTTAAAGGGTTTTTATTTGGATGTTGTGACAGACTGACACTAAGCAGCGCATCATTGCACTTTATGTAAATAGTAAATGCTACTTGCCATTCCACGTTCACGTTCTCTTTTCCTAAAAGTGTTTTTAAAGTTTGTAAGTGTCTATAACCTACATGTGTATCTTTTGAGCTGGGTCTCAGCTAAATTTCATTATGGTGACATAATGACAATAAAGATCTTGAATCTTCAGGAGACATCCTGCTCAGATGAAATACTTCAGCTACGTCCTCGTTAGCCCGGTCATGTGTAAAACGAAACCAAATGATACATCCCAACCTGAGACAAGTCAGGGAGAGAGGCTTGGCCACACAGGTCAGCAGTTCATCAGAGTCACAACCGAGCTGAGAATCCTGCAGCATCACATCCACACCTGACCTCACAGTGTTCAGTCACACCCACATGGATGTTTTCGGAATATCACAGGAAACTGGAGCGTACAGAGAAAAGATTTTTTATGGTTTTAGCTCAACAAAACAAACTTTACCTCCTCAAATGCTGTTTCAAAGGAACGACTTCTACATTTCCTGTCTCCATTAGTTCACCAGTCTGTTTTCTCCAACATGTTAAATTAAGCAGCTCATTAATATCTGCAGAGTGAAGCTTGCCTGCATGCATACTCTCATTAAAGTGCTGCAGTTTGACCCGTCCCATTAGAATGACTGCATGCAGTCATTCTAATGGGACTGGGGTTTGTAGACAGTTCCAGAACGTTGGCTGATGTAATCCTGGGAATCCTCATCTTCTATTTCATTTTCCAGCATCTCCAGCATTGACAAAGGTGCAGAAAAGGAGGAGTGAAGGCGAAGAATATGTACATTTCCTGAACTGTCAAATGTTTCACAAGTTTAGCTTGGAAAAAGGAAGTATACAGTGCCTTTCGAAAGTATTCGCCCCCCTTGAACTTTTCAACCTTTTGCCACATTTCAGGCTTCAAACATAAGATATAAAAAATTTCTAATTTTTTGAAGAATCAACAACAAGTGGGACACAATCGTGAAGTGGAATGAAATTTATTGGATGTGTCAACTTGTTTAAACAAATAAAAAACTGAAAAGTGGGGCGTGCAATATTATTCGGGGCCCCCTTTTCTTCAGTGCAGCAAACTCACTCCAGAAGTTCAGTGAGGATCTTGAATGATCCAATGTTTGGGCCCTAAATGACTGACGATGATAAATTGAATCCACCTGTGTTAATCAAGTCTCCGTATAAAGCACCCCTGGGGATGTCCCCCGGGTTCGTTCAAAGCGCAGAGAGCATCATGAACCCCAAAAAACACCCCATGCAGGCCCCGGATACTGTTGTGGAAAGTTTAAAGCCTTTTTTGGATAAAAAAAAATTTTTTCCCAAACTTTAAACACCCCCAAGGAGCCCTGGGGCCAAACCCAATCAAAATTGAAAGGGAAAGAGTATCGGGACCACGGGCAAATCTCCCAAAGCCCCGGCCGTCCCTCTACATTTTCATCTAGAACATGGAGAAGACTGTTTCAGAGACCCGCCAAGAGGTCATGATCACTTGGATGAACTGCAGAATCTACAGCGGGAGGGGGGAGGGGTCTGTCCTGGACAACAACCCAGTCGTACATGAAAAAATTTGGGCCCTTTTTATGGAAAAGGGGGCAAAAAAGAAACCCTTTTCTAAAAGATATCCAAAAAAAGGGCTCTTTTTTAAAAGTTTGCCAAAAGACCCCCTGGGGGGACACCCCAAACATTTGGAAGAAGGTGGCTCTGGTCAGATGAAAAAAATAAACTTGTTTTGGCCACAATGAAAAAAGCCCATGTTTGGCGAAAAAGGGCAAACACAGCTCATCCCCCTGAACAACCATCCCCAAACTGTCAAAATGGTGGGGGGCAGCATCAGGGTTTTGGGGCCCTGCTTTTCATCAGGAGGGGACAGGGAAAAATGGTCAAAATTGAGGGGAAGAGGGAGGGGCCAAAACAGGACCTTCTGGAAGACAACCTTTTTGGAGTTTTCAAGAGCCCTGAGAGGGGAGGGGAATTTATTTTCCCAAACAAGAAAATAAACCCAAAAACAAAAAAGTAAAATCAAACAAGGGAAATGGTTCACAAATAAAGAAATCCAGGTGTTGGAAGGGCCAAAGGTAAAAGGGTCCAAAACTGATCCAATCGAGAATTTTTTAAAAAGGGGCGGGAAGACTGCTTTTTACGAACCTTCCACCAAACCTCACTGAGCCCCCAGCTGTTTTGAAAGGGAAAGAATGGGAAAGAATTTCAGCTCCCGTTTGGGGCAAAACTAATAGAAAACAAAAACCAAGCGACTTGCACCCGTAATTGCAGCAAAGGGAGGCCTACAAAGAAATTAACGCAAGGGGGCCCGAATAATTTTTGAAAACCCCCACTTTTCATTTTTTTAATTTTTTAAAAAAGGTTCGACACATCCAAAAATTTTTCTTTCCCACTTCAAAAATTTGTGTCCCACTTGTTGTTGTTTTCTTCAAAAAAAATTTAAATTTTTATACCCTTTATGTTTGAAGCCCTAAAATTGGCACGGGGGTTAAACCATTTAAAGGGAAGGCCGGGACTTTAAAAAGGGCACTGTAGCTGCTGTATATCGTAAACCCCTTTTGGTAAAAAAACAAACTGGACTTCTGTGGTCTAATTAACAGAAACCCACTGAATAATCCAAAACGGCTTATAGGTCGGGGAAGAAGAAGATGAAGCTGCGGGAAATCTTGGGGGAATTTTCTCTCATTAATTGAGAGTAAATTTTTCCTTTAAAAATTTTTTGATTCCCCAAGTCTTGAACCAAAACCCTTCAGTGTTCCATAAAAACCCTTTCCCTGAAAACCCCTTTTTCCCTCTTTAAATTTTTTTTGCAGCAAAAACGAGGGGGAAAAGGGTTTTTCAAAAATCACCCCAAAAATGAAAAAACGGGTGTGAGTTTGCTCAGCTTGGTTCTTCTAGTTGGGACCGGTTCCATGATCATGCAGACGACCCGTGCTGATTACAGTGTTTAAAAATATCAATTTGGATTAATCGGTTTGGGTACCTTTCAAAAACAACAAGGGACCAGGCCTTTTAATGTAAAACCCAATCCTCAGGAAATGGCCGGTTTTCCCAGGGAACAAAGGGGGCCCCCTTATTACGGGGGCAAAAATTGGGTTCAGAGAACAGTGGGGGTCTTTGGTGGTTGTTCATCATGTACATAAAGTGTCCGGGGTGGAGGGTTTGGGGAGTTTTAGTAGAAGCTGGGGTTTTTATCCATAAAGGGCAGGACATGCCCCAAAGCTGGGGTTGGTCATAAAAAGAAACCTAAAGCAGTTTTCTGGCTTTTGCGCACATTGCAGGATTGGTTTCCCATGGAGTCCTTGCAAACAACTAATCCCGTTTGCCCTAGTGCTGTTTTGGAACCACACAACACTAAACCAACTTATTCAGTCGTCATGAAAATAGAAAAGGGCGGGTTCTTTTTTTTGGTGTCTATCTAGAACCCTGGGATCATTGTGCAAAAAAATAAATTCCCTTAAAATTAAAATGAAGAAGATTTAGAGACCCCTGACCCTTCCTCTTCCCCGATTTTTGAAAACAGAAAAAGAGGTCTTCAGTCAGAGGTTTCTGAAAAAACCCCCCTGCGGGAATCCTTCCTCCCCCCCGGGCCATCAGCGCCCCCTAAAAACGGCTCTTTGAAAAAATTTGGCTTAATAGAGCTAAAACCCAACATTTAATTTCCCTTTTTTGGATTAATAAAGGATTATTAAATTTTTCAGTTTATATTCCAGCATTTTGGGAAATCCTAAAGGGTCCAGGAACGCTGCCCGTCCCGGGGGTGTGGTGCCACTTTGACTGTTGGATCATTGGGGGAACATGCTGACCCTGTCCGTAAATGAGGGAGAAGCAGAACTCTCTGGGGTTTGGAAAAACAGAGAGAAAAACCCTTTTTGGAGATTCGAGCATGGAAAAGCATCAAAGGGTGCCTCTTCAATGAAAGGGAAACTGCTATCCCCCCTCTCTTGGTCGTCTGGCCCGTTGGGGAAAGATGTTTTGGGGTTCAAACTACATGCTGTGGGGTTCCAGGCTTTGAAAAAATGTTTCCCAATAGGGAATTTGGGTTTTGGGAAAATAACCCTTTTCTAGGGTTTTGAGCTTTTTTAAGAGGAAAGCAAAGCCTGGTTTCCCGTTATATCAGCAGCTTTAAAATTTTAAGGAAAAAAATTTGATTTAAACTGGGAGGAAACAAAGGGTGTGAACCTTCCCCTGGGGTCTAGCATTCCCTGTTGGAGTTTTTTGGGTTTTTGCTCCAGAAAACAAAAAAAGCAGCTGTTTGCTACAGTCGACTGCCGGTTGCTCTTTGTCTAACTGAGCTAAAACATGAAGCATGTTCAAGTTTGTGGAGCAGCAGGACTTGAAGTGCTTCTGCTGCCTTCAGAAGCCAAATTTTGCAAAGCTAAAGTGTCCCCTTTCCCCAAAGTTTTGTGTCTTTTAGAGACGTTCAAAACCCGGTTTAATGAGGCGATCAGCTGAAAGCGAAACATTTAGTTGCTATGGGAAGTGAATTTTAATGAATTCATTTACTGCATCTGACTTTTATTTTGGTTTAGCAGTCCTGGCACATGAGAGCTGACTCGCCCACCCCACCCAGCAGGTTCCCTTTGGAGCTAAGGTCTCCCTGAATTTTTTGCTGTTCCCACCACATCCCGACATCTTCTCCCTTTCTTCACCCCCCAGTGTTAAAGGCTTTTCCCAAAGCCGGGCACTGATGCCCCCTTCCCCCCTGTCTGTGCCTTTGCCCCCAACCTACTGTAAAAATGCCCCCTGATAACACTGCGGGTTCTAATCGGGACTCCATCAGTCACAAAAGAAGTTTGGTGATGACTGATATAGTTCGGCCACCAGCTCCATCATGGGGCATGGAGGCCCCTTTTCCTTTTCCTGTCCTCCCCAAAAAACCCCCCATGTATGGCTTTTTTTTTCTCAAAACAAACACATGCCCACCCCCGTGCTTGAAAAAGTAGGAATGAGAGTGCTCTAGGGTCCAACATCTCTGGGGTTGTCTCATCTGCAAAGGGCGCCCTTTGGTCCCAGAATTTTGGGTCCTTCATTCAGATGCATTTTTGAAAACCTAAGTCTGCTGCAACTTGTTATTAAGGGGAAGGGGGTTTTAAACTGAGGTCTGAAAGGGCCCTGAGAGGGAAAGCTTTTCTCTGAGTTTAAACCTCGACCTTGGCGAATCTCCGGAAGAGGCACTGTCGGGGATTTTTTTCACGGGAGAAATCTTTCTCGCATTTTTTGATTGATGTTTAAAGAAATTTTGGAATTGCCCTTTTAAACCCACCCTTCCCACATTAAACGGGCCAGCTAAATTTGTATCTCTAAGGTCATTGCGATGTCTTTCTGACTTGGCATTGTTTTAAAACACCTTTTAACACATTAAAAACCCCTTTATGTTTCCCTTTCTCCCTGGCAGTTTTGGTTTAAAATTTATTTTTATTTTTGTTGAATTTCCTTTTTTTTGGTTTTTTTTTCCCGTTGAACATGGGGCAGCTCAACAGACATCGCAGCTCTGACGTCCCCCGGATTAAAAAAACCCCGGGAAAATTAAATTTTCGAAGCCATTTCCAGGGTGTCTCAGGGGAAAAACCGCAACGGAGGTCCCATATCTGGAGAACAAAAGCTTCAGGTAAAATTTTTTCTCCAAAAGGCCATTCCCGGAAGAGCTTGAAAGGGGAATTCGTCTGATACCCGAAGGGCGAAGTTTTATAAATGTCGAAAAAACCACGCAACACCCGGGGGCAGGTTTTAAAAAAAAAAAGAGGTTTTTTAAACTCCAAGGAGATGAGTTTCCTCCTTGTTGGGTTCAGTGGACTAAACGGTTTTTTCATATTTTCCCTCTTTTGGGGGATTTAGAATTTTTCCGGTTTTTTTTCTTGAGTTGTCACGGAACCCCGTGACCCCCCCCCCCCTTTTTTCTTCCCGACCTGAAACCATCCTCAAATGGGGGGAGAGAAAAAATCAAAAGTTTAAAAATAAATTTTTTTCTTTTTATATGACTTGGATAGGTGCATTTTGAGGTTGGGCAGAAGGGGGAAAATAGTGAAGGTGATTTTGAAACACCAGTAGTTAAAACCCAAAGGGATCAAATTGTTGCTGCAACACTGATTGAAGTATTTTTTTACTGGCTGTTATGATTTGCTGTTTTTAAAGCGCTGGTTTAATGTGCGTGTTTACATTTTGGGCCGGGTTTATCCCAAAACAGCCAGGGGTTAGAAGCTGGAATTTTAAAAGTTTGTTCATTCAAAGCAGCTGTTGTCTGGGCCTCGCCTGACCACTCCTTTGTTCCAGTTTTATTACTGGAGTTTTTCCACTGAGTTCCCGCCTCAGCGTTTTATGACTCTTTGTTCGAGATTTTGGGGCTGTACGGCTAAAAGGGCGTGGCCCCACCGTTTTACCAGCTGATCGCTGCAGTCGAGACATCAAAACCAGGAGGACTTCTCTTTCCATTTAACCCAAATTACACATTTTGTCCATAAAACTGCTGGTTTGATCTTCATAGACACTAAATGCGCATATATCTTCCTTTTATTATTATTGTTAGGTAGTCATTTTTATTCCCTTTGTGTAGAACAGTGCTTGTTAGTTAGGTGAAGGTTTTGGACCAGAATAATGGTATATCAGGATTATTTGGCTTCAATAAATCTTCATATATATAATTAAGAGAAGCATTTGTTTTTATTTCGTGCAAGAGTGATTTATCTGCCAAAACAAGGTCGAAGTTCCCCCACCTTCGGTGAAGTGGTTGAATAAACAGTGACATTTAGTGGTTCTGGTTAATAATTTAAAAATTCTTAATAATGAATAGCTAATTGTAATTATTAAGAGCTTTCAGCCCATAATCACAAGACGGCAAGATGGCATCTCTGATTTGTATTTGTAAAGTAATGATTTTGGTTAAGAAACAATTTTCCTGAATTATGATTTTTAATTATAATTTTTGATGAATATTATTAGTCAATAATCATAATCCTTACAATATTAATTCAGCCTAAAAGTTTATTTCTGATGGGAAAAGTATTTGCTCAGAAAAGGTGTTTTTATTTTTCCTACTCTTAATGATCAATGGGAAAAATAAATCATTCCCTTCTTATAACTGCTAAGCAGGTTTCTGCATATTTCCAATGGTATTTATTTAATTATCTTTGGTGATGACCTCCAGCCCTTTGAGGTTGGAAGCCACCAACACCCTAGGACTTTGGCTAGGCCACTCCAAAATATTCCACTTACTTCCTGTGAGAAGAAACATGTTGGTCAAACTGAAAGAATAAATTAAATCTAAAGTTCATCAGTATGAATATTTTTTAGTTTGAAAATGACCTTCTAACCCTTCCTAGATTAATGAGCATCAACCAATGCTTCTCTAAGGTCATTGCTGATGTCTCCTCTGCTTGGCATTGTGTTTAAACACAGCTGTGTGCTGCAGAGCCTGAACTTCTGCTGTTTTACCTCTTAAAACATGTTCAGATGATTTTTCTCTCACTGTTTAGCATACAGGCTGTGCAGTATTTGTAGAAACGTGTTAACCTCGTTACTCATGTCAGGATATTGAAGGATTTATAGAAGTAAATTACCCAAATACTAGGAAACTGTAAAGGTGCAGTGGATGCAGCATGGGGTGAAGGTGAGATGGAGATAGACATGTGAACGATTTAACTCTGAGCTGCAAATGAAACAGAACATTAAGAGCTCTTCTGTCAAACCTTTGGCGTTGATAATTATTTCACACGGAAGACTAATTATTTTAAGCACAGAAAAGATTTTCTTTCAGCATTTCTGTCATTTAAAACCATCAGAGGTATCAGCTCATAACCTGGGGAGATTTATTAAACTGCCATCTCCTCCTTCTTCCACCTGATGGGTATCAGCACTTTGAATTTTAGATATTCTACAAACAAACCAAAGGCTTTGTTTGATAAATGCATCGGTTTTTTCTGTGCCTGCATCCCCGTCTGAATGAATTTAGCTCTTTTTGCTGCTGCGCCTCTTTGTTGTGTAAAATTAAAATGTTGCTTGGGAGTGGGGATGTTTCAGAGTGGATTTTTCCTTAATAAGCCTGAAAACCTTTTGTTGTTGGTTCTGTCTTTGTTCCATTTACACCATCCATCCTCAGATTAATCCACAGCTTTCCACAGGAGCCAGAAATCTGCTGCTTTCTTCCTGTTTTAGTCGAGTTTGGTAAATCTTCCTCAGCCAGCTGTTTGAGGAAACAATGAAGGCTTTTTAAAAACCAGCCGTGGTTCTGCTTTGTGTCTGATTTAGTCAGTTCTACTGTCAAACTGATTTATTCCAAATAGTGATCTCTATATTTTCTTTAGCTTCACATCCCGAGCTCAATAAACAGTCTCTAATCCTCTGGCATGTTGAGCAGCTGTGTCTCTCTGGAGGAAGAAGCTCAGTGATTCCTGCTAACAGCTCAGACTTTTACACATTTTAAAGATGATTGTCTGAATCAGAGGGCGGGAGAAACACGAAGGCTGCAGCAGCCAGAAACCAGGAGATTGCAGCTTCTTCATGTTTCATGTTTCAGAGAAATATTGACAATCTATTTTTATTACTTATCTTGTCTCTTTCTTCAGAATAATTTTCCTTCTAGTGCTTCCAGGGCACCACCAGAAAGCTTTGATGGATTTTTCTTGATGAAAGTTTTCCTTTTTTTGCTGACAACAAAAGGAAACTTTATCCTTTTCCTTGTTCATACTGCTGTGTTTCAGTTGGCAATCCAGGATCTGCAGTCAAACTGCTGTAAAATTAGCTGCTTTACTCGAGAGGGCGACCGCCTCGATCTGCACACACCCGACATCAAGCATCTAAAGTAGGAAACAGTCCATTTAAAACCTTTGAGATGGACTCCATGTAGAACGGTGCTGGACCTGCACCGCTTGTGATGCCAGCTGAATAAAGATGGAAGATAGATGAGATGTGGACAGTTGTTATAAAGTGTTTGCCAGAGAGGGATCGCATGTTAATGACAGAAAACACAACTAATAGAACTAGATCACGTTTGTCCCAGGAATGTCGCTGATTCCCATTAAAGCGTTGATCAGAACTAACGTGGTGGAAGGAAAACAGAACAAACAGAACTGAGCTTTAGTGGAGCATCTAATCAGCTGCAGGACGGAGAATACGTGATGGTTCATATATGCATGGATGCACATGTGTGCAGTCAGAGGAACTCTCAGGAGAAAATAGGATCTCTGCACTCAGGGATTAATTATGAAGCTCTGGTGGCTTCATTCAGTCAGAAGATGTGAAAGCACACTTCACCTCTCATGAACTGCTGCGGCTCAGCTGTTACACAACGCTTCCTAGTGGACTCTCAGGGTTTTCCAGAACCAGGATGTAACTAGATTTAACCTGGACCTCTCCCAGTTTGGCACCAGTTTTAAGTACTTCCAATTGGTCTTCTTAGAGCATGGAGGTGTTTGTTGGTTTCTGTTTCTTCACCGGAGAACTCACCACAGGTTCTCAGAAAGGTTCAGATCTGAAGAGCCTTCTGACAACAGGTCCAACATATTCTGATCTTTGATCCGATTCATTGGTTTAACCTTGTGAAGATCCATGGAGCTCCATGAAGCTGGAAAATCCACAGGTAATCCTCAAACTTCTCCTGGTTTCTGTTGGAGGACATATATTCATGGCAGTGTTCATAGGAGGAAATCCACTCCCTGTGAGAAAAACAAATCTACTGCAACCTTCTTTTATCCATCTATTTCTCCAGACCTTGAGCAGGTCCTTGACAGAAGAAGCCTCTACTTGGACCTACTTGGACATCCTGAATCATTCATTGTGATTCTCTGCAGATGAACCTCTGAGCTTGAAGGTCTTGATGCTCTACTTGTTGCATGTGAGGATGATGATGGTGATGTTGGTTGCAGCAAACAGTAATTCCAGCACATCTGCCCCTCTTATAACCTTGGTTGGGTGATGGAGAGTTCTTTCAGAGCTTCAGCTGAGCTGATGAAGTTAGCTGGTAATAAATCTAAGAACACTGATTTATGTTAGAAGTAAACCTGAACTAATTTAAAGAAAATATTTCTGGTGGATAAATGTTAAAAAGGAATGTCTAAAGGGAGTCAGAGTCAGAATGAAGTCCCCTGATGCTCCTTTTAAATAATAACAGATCTAAAAGAAGCTTCTGTTGTCCCAGAGGAGCTTTCTCCAGCCACTGCTCTGCTTTCCTTCAGATGATCCCGTCACAGAGTTTGTGTCTTTGTGTCTCAGTTTGGGACATGTTCTCACTGAGAATCTCCAACATCCAGATAGCTGTGTCCTGTCTGCAGACCATCTCAGTTTGTTTACTGTGAAGCATTTGGATCAGCTAAGTGGTGACGGTGGAGCTGAGCTGGTTGATGTTTCTCTCTGGGCTGTCATTGGTCATCGGTGATGTGGTGTGTTTGTGTGGTTGAGGGGGCATTGTGGGGTGCGTTGGCCCAGGTGCATGCCGGGTGAGTTTGTCCCGTCTTGGTGTGAGATGGAGGGTGTCCGCTGTGAGTACGGTGCTCGGTGGTGTTGTGCGGGGGCCTCGCCTTGCTGTCGCACCACGCTGTGTGGTGGGGATGCGGTATGTGGCGGGGGTGCTTGGAGAGGGGCTGTGTGTGGAGTTGGCACTGTATGGATGTGTCTTCATCAGCTTTTTGGGGGTGGAGCCCATTTGTGGGGATGTGCCCCTGTGGGAAAGGGGATTCATGGCATTTGGGTTTGAGGACATGTGTCCGATATCTGTGTCCTGGCTGGGGATGACCCTGTGGGGAAATTCATGTTGGGGTTCATGGGGGGTGGGGAGCTTAAGAGGTTTGAGATCAGAATTTGTTGGGGGGTTGGAACTGTTTCATCCTGGGATTCCTCTTGCTGGCGGGCTTGTTTGGATCAGGTAGGCCCCTCTTTTGTTCATGGCCCCCTCTCGTGGGTCGTTGGGCACTGGGGTCGGAGTTAGGTTGTGGGCTAGGGTCGTTTGTGTTCAGGTGGTGCCGGCACTCGTCTGGGCTGGTGCTGGGGCGGTCTGTCTGTCTCCACCCCAGAATGAAGGGGACCACCTTCTGGGTCTGGGGGCTGGTTGCCCCTCTGGGGTATCGGTACCTGGACCTGGGAGTATAAAGTATGTACGGGGAGTGTGAGTGTGTGTAAGACGTCCATTGTTGTGTGCTTTTTTAATTGTTCGTCTCATGAAACAAAAATCTAATTGTTTAGGCTCAATTATAAATGTTAAGAGAGCACGGTGGTGGTTGCATGAAGCACTCGGATGGTTCTTGACAAAAAAAATCTAAAAAATAAATTTCTGTTAAACGAATCATTTTACCAAAAGTAGCCTGTTAAAAACACCAGAGAGACCCCCCTGGGTTGCTGGTTGCTATGGTAACACACCAACACTCTTCCCATCAGACAGGCGGACAGATGTCTCCCTGTTATCCAAACTTTTCCCACATTTTGGTGAATGTTGTAAACACTGCGAGGTTTATTATGTCACTAATATAGATGTATGTCTTATATGTGTCTTTCTAACACTCCGGGAGAAAAGGTCGAATTTGTAGAAAAATAATGTGGCAGCAGAATAAGTTCTGAAGAAGAGGAGGATGGGGAGTGAGTTCAGTAATGATTGGGTTTCATTCAGCATGATGACCTGTAGAGGAAAAATAATGCACTGACAGGGAGTTCAGCCGCTCAGGTGCCCATTAGGTCCGGATCAGCGGGTCGCTCAGGATGCGGCTCCAGAGGCTGAGCGCTCCATAGGCCCGGCTCACGCCCCTCTTGAGCTTGTTGTTATCTGTGAATGGGACCATCGGGAATGAGCTGCAGCTCCAAGAAGGATGGAAAGGTGACCTTTCACCTCTTTTAAACCCTCCTCATATATTGTTACCTAAGATGAGCTCCTGATTGGATTCAGTGACTCACGCTCGGGTCATACTGGGTATAATGGTCCAGGAGCTGGGATGACGGGACTCGGATTATTGGAAGCTTTATTGGAGCTGGGTGAGGAAGTTGTCAGATGTTCCTGCTGGTTTTTTGGCTGGGGGTCGTCCCTCAGCTGTAACCCCAATTAGATCCCAATGCACAGTGGGCACCAGTCTACATTCAGCCAATCACAGCCTCCCACTGCCGTGTGTGATGTTCTGTTGCACAGACTGGTAGTGTTACTGGTTCTGGTCCAACCATCACTCCTCTGATTGGATGACTCCTCTGATCAGCTTCTGAAACATTTCCTCATTAAATGTGTTTGCATGAAGTCATGTTGCAGTGATTAAAAGATGGACGATGCGGTAATGATTCTTTCTAACCTAAACCTGTAGAGGATGTGAACCTGATCTTCTCCCTTCTGGAGCTCCTAGACTTCCATAGAGCCTGAACTGCAGCAGGAAACCTGAAAAGTTATCCTGAGCTGAGCTGCATCATCTGAGATGATATCTTAGTTCCTGTTCATGGTGCCTTCCAGAGTGGAAGCAGTGATCATCTCTAGGGACCATCTTCATCCTAGTAGTGAAACCTGATGATGAATTCAAAAGCTTTTATTTGCAAGTACATTTTTTGTGAGGAACTTCTGGGCCAAACCCTGGAAGATAGTGACTTGACTGTTCTGTTGGTGGCAACAGAACGGTCCTGCAGTCGCTTGGCCCCCCTGGATACTGTGAATTCTTCTTCTCTGCTGCTTTTCTCTGATAACAAAAGAGGTTTAGCATTTCAGCAGATCTGCTGAAAGTGTTGCTCTGTGTTTGTTAAACTTCTGAAGCTAATGAGACTATTTGCTGTGAATCAGTCTCAATCTGACTGGTACAAAAACCCATCATATCCATGTCTGCTTCAGCAGTGACTTAATGAATGCTGCCACTTGTTCACATAAAACGCTGAGAGCTTCAAGGGGTTTAAAAACTATTTAAGGATTTAATTTCAGAGGCGCCTCCGAGACTGCATTGATTCATGGGTGGTTCTCCTTCATCTTGATGGTAGATGTCACGATGTGAAAAAAAGAACTGGAGGAGATTTTCTGGTTAACTCCTGGAACAGAAAATCAGCTGGGATGTGATTCATCTTGATGTTTGCAGCATTTTCAGCCTCCATCCTAAACCTCAGAGGGATGCCTCTTATCCCCACAAAATCACATTGTGATGATGAGGAGAGGGAGGAAGGAGGCCTGCCCTGCATCAAACTGACAGCTGATTACATCTCCAGCTCATCTTCTCCTCACACACAGAAAGGAGGCAATGAAGAGTCTGCTCCACTCTGTCACAGCCCTCCATGCTGCCACTTTCAGACACATCAGGGTGAGCAGAAGAACAGAAATAAGAGCGAACTCAGATGAAACTGTGACTGATCCGGCCCGGCCCGCTAAGACGGATAGAGAAGATAGCAGGATAAAGGTGTGAAGATGTGTGCAATCATCCGGCTGCGCTGCAATGAAGAGACATGAGTGTGAAACCTGAGCTTCATCCATCTTTCAGCTCATCTTCATCTCAGCCTGAATTAAGACCTTTAAGCCTTTATTTCAACCTAAACTCTGATGATTAAAGAAAATTTAATTTAGAGATGAAAGCCTGAAGTCATCAAATATTAAACAGTTTAAAACATGTTGACTAAAAATGTCTTTCTTTCATTTTTGTTGACTTTTATTTTATAGCACACAGAACACAACATGTTATTTATGTTTTATCTCATCAGTTAAATTTTAGTCAGTAAAGTGAGCCATGCCTTCCTTGTAAACCATTAACATGGTCCTAAATCATCATCTTATGGTCCAATAATGAGGTCCACAAATGTTAAACAAGTATGAAACAGCTGAGTTTAATCCTGATTTGGTCCCTGAAACAGGATCCTTGACAGTCCGAGTCTCTGAGGAGCAGAGAGGTTCAGAGGATCTCACTTTTGACACCAAATGTGTGAGAAACACATTGAACTGAATAAAACAAAGTTACTCAGACAAAGATTGGAGAGATTAACATTTTCCTTCTTCTGAAGAAAATCATGAAACCATCCAAAGAGTCTGGATTAAGAACCGTCAGTCATCATCAGCAGCAGCAGCTAGCACTACATGGAGAAGGAGTTTCATGGTACCAGGCCACCTTGGACCAAAGGTCAGTGATCTAAGTTTGTACCATCAGACCAGCAGCTTTACGTCTTACATACTTGGGTGTAAAAAGGGACAGACATGTCAGCTGATCACCCCTTGGCACTGAATTGGATCTGATGGCATGGGAGGCTGGCAAACAGAACAGGGAACCCAGATGAATGGTGGGGATGAACTGGGCTGGACTTTTGGTCGGTCTTGATGAAGTTCTGGAAAAATGTCCCACATCTTGGAAAATGAAATGGGGACCATGAAGCTCTAAAATATGAGAATAACAACGTTTATTGTGCAGAAAAGCAGCACGATGTTTACCTCGTCCAGAGGTAGCATCCACTCTGGGCTCGAAAGCATCTGGGACGGACCGTCACACAGTGGGAACCGGGACTATGGTCAGACAAATCAGTTCTTCTCAGTTAGGAGAAATGAAGCGACCAGGAGAAGTAGCTTTCAGCCTGCTGTGAGGAACCAGCCCCTGCTGCCAGGCGATGAGGTACTGTGAGAGTCTGTATCATGGTATGGGCTCATATCACATCTCTTGGCTAAGCTCATCTCCACCTCTGTTAAAGTCCAGCAGAGATTTGTAGACCAACAGCACCTTCAAGACTACTTGTTTTCCAGGGACGTCCATCGTTTTTCAAAACCAAATTCCAAAGGCCTGGTTGAGGAAGAGGAGGGTACAGATGCTGGACTGGTCTGCTGGAGTCCTTAACTGAAAAATGGGACAAGAAAGACCACTGAGTTACTTTTGAACGTCTAAAGACAGGTTTGGGGGAAGAATTGGACTATGACACCTGGACCTCTTTAGGTTGTGGTCTCCTAAAGGCAAACATGGATTTAAAAAGCTGAAGAAGGAAAAACCAGGACGTTTTTATTGTTTTCTTTTTATCTGGATTTGTGCATCAGATTTTCAGAGTATATTTACTGTTTGCATTTTTCAGGTTGGACTGTTTCATTTATGACTTGTCATAAGAAACTGACCTTGACTGCATCGTAGCTGAACTAAGACCAGACTGGAATCTGTCTACTGTGCGGTGAAATGGAAAGGTCTCCATGTGAAAAGTATTTTTCCTCCTGCAGATTTCTTCTGGTTTTGCTTTTGGTCACATTTAAATGTTTCAGATCAATAAACAAATAATTTTCTATAAAGACTCCCTGATTAAATATGAAGATCACTTTTCAAATGGTCATTAATGGAAAGGGTCCCATGTGAAAAAGTAATTGCCCCTAAACCTAATAACTAGTTTTAACACTTTAGCAGCAACAACTGACATGTGTTGTGACAACTGGTTATGAGTCTTTAACATCATCTGAGGAAGTTTGACCCGCTCTGCTTTGCAGAAATGTTTTAATTCAGTCACTTTGAGAAGTCATGATCAATCTACAGTATCTGAACTGGATTTAAGTCCAGACTTTTTGCAAGGCCACTCCAAAACTTTATTTTTTCAGTCATTCAGAGGTGGCCTTGCTACTGTGCTTTGGATCATTGTCCTGCTGCAGAACCAAAGTGTGACTGGGCTTAAGGTCCGATACTGCCCACTGGACATTCTCCTGGAGGACTTTCTGGCAGAGCAGAATTCATGATTCCTTCATTTAGGGCAAGTCACCCGGGTCTTGAGGAAGCAAAGCAGCACCAGACCAGCCAGTTGCTTTTTGCTCTCAGGTTCCTGAAGCTGGACACATTAAGCTGAAGGAAGTAGTGTGGAGGTAACAGACATGAGGAGATGAAGGACCTGAGGTTTGTGGAGCTGGTTCTGCCTGCTATCCAGTTTTTCCTGCCAAGGCTTGACAGATTATCTGTTCACATCAAACTGAAGAGGGAGCTTAAATCCCCCGGATGGTTTCATTAGGCTCTTCCAGAAAGGCAACAGATTAAAAATGAAAGCAGCTGTCATGTATGGAAGGTACCTTCTCAGATAAACCTGTGATTAAAAAGAGAAGGTCCATGTCTGCGTCTGCCGATTCGGATGTTGAAGAACAAGGAGGGCCATCACTGATTAGTCCTTTATTTCCTGAAGGGTTTGAGTCAGATCTCTGAGAGAAGATGAAACATCTACACTCTCCTTTTTAAGGTGAGCTTTCCTAATAAAGAGTTATTGAATGCCGTCTCTCATTGTTGGACCAGTTGTTGTACATAAATACTGAGGATATTTGTGGAGCTGGTGTTTGCAGGCTGCCTGTGGTGTGAATGAAGATCAACCTGGTGTAGAGAACAACCCTGTTCTGACATTAAAGCTGTAAAAACGTCAGCATGTTTTCCTCTAAGTTAAAGAAGCATTAAATGCTCGCATCTGGTGCTGTTTAATAAGAAGTCAAACTAATACGACGTGTCCGACCCGGCTACCTGCAGCTGGTCCTCATGATCAGAACTAAAGTTTGAACAATGTTGGAGACGTACGGAAAGGAGAGTGGGATGACAGGTGGGGTGGTGGAGCTCCATCCATCTAACTCTCAGAGTAATTGGACTTCTGCTTTCTTAATGATTCTACTGAGGGGGGTCAGAACTCACCTGTTGGACCTTTTAAGATTTTTATTGAAACATTTATTAAACTGAAGAAGTTTAGTGGAAACATGACATGATGGACCACATTTTAGCCTGTTGCCGATATTTTTCTGTATAATCTGAGGCTGGGTCCTGGAGGTAAGAGGGTCAGGTTGATACCCGGACCTTCCTCTCTAGATTTCAGGTTCTGATCTCATTTTGAAGTTTTTTTCCAGCTGAGGCTGTGTTCACTCCTCAGTGAGGACAGTGGTTGATGATATCTTATTTTAGGGTAGACCGTGGACAAATTGGGGTCGATGGTGGAGGAGATGCCCTTCATTTCTCCTCCTACTCCTCCTTCAGCTCATGCAGTCATGCTTCTTGCTGAACAGCCGATACACAAACCTGTTTGTAGGTTCTCTTCTTCCCATCCATCCAAACTCAATTACAGCTTCGGCAGGGATGCAGGGAGCGCCGGGACAGAAGTGCCTTTTTTCTCTCATTTATCTGATCACACAGACCAAATAAGCAGAATCAGAGGACACAGGTTTACTATCTGCAGATTTATCAGGCGAAGTGACGGCCTCCCTCTGGTCCAAGCAGTGCAGCAGAAACTGATTCATTTGTTCTCTTCAGACTGGATCATGGATTTGGGAATTCTTGTCCCTCGGGAAACGGACCTTAAATCTGTTTACTGTTTACATCAAACTGCCACAAATCACCTACTAACAACCTCTTTATATGAAGAACTCCTGCTGTCAAAAAAGACGAGAAACTAAGCTTTCAGCTGCTTTTTGAAGAAAGTAAAGTTTTTCTGAGGAAATGTTATCGAACAGAGACAATAAAACACAAAGATTTATTGTGTTTTAATGATTTAGTGGGTTTTATTGTCTCTCTGTGCGATGATGAAACACAATGATTTTATTTCTTTAATTATTGTGGTTCAAAGGCTGAATGCAGCATTTAAATTCAGCAGAAATGATCAGAATGTGCATTAAAATCAACCAAAGGACCCACAGATATCTTCTGTCTCATCACATCTGTCTATCATGTTACCAGACGTGTGTCCAAGATCCAGCTGCCTTTCTTCTGCCTTGTAGCTGTTGATGTTCTGCTGTGGCGACACACATTTATTCATTTCTGATTTGTTTTTGTGTTGAAATATTATGGCACCAGGGACAATAAAATGGCTCCAATATATATTCAATGTGTGATTTTTGTCTTACAGGAAAAAACAAATGACCCAGAAAAACTCCAAACATCTGCCTCCTGACAGCACCTCCATCACTCTCCTTCATCCAGCCTGCTCCTGTTTCTGCATTCCTGTCAGAAGATGAAACTGTGAGTTCAGCCCCAGCATGGAGCTGTGATAATGATCTCCGCCACAGAGGCGAGGAGAAGTGGAGGCGAGCTGAGGAAGCAGCGGGAGACTGAGGAGATGAAAGTGGATCTCAGTATGAAGAGGCCAATCGAAGGAGCGCTCGCTCAACTTCAAAAGCCTTCCAGAAAGATGGACTCCATCGTCTCTTCATCTCGTCCTCAGCCTCCCAGCTGTAAATGATGCAACATGTCACCAATAGGAGATAAAAAATTCTTTATTTATCTGACTACCTCCCACTCATATGTCGTGGGTGAGAAATGAGCCAGAACCAACAAAAACTGGGTCATGTTTTAACAACAGGACAAAGAGGAGAATGAAGCTGGAAATCTGCTGCTGCTTCAAACTGACCATCTTCATCTTTTTTCCAGGTGTTAGAGCAACCGTGTTTCGTTAGAGAAACGTCTCTTCTGATCCGGTTCAGAAACAGGTTGATTTCATTGATCCGTTTTGCTGAGAAGAACACAGCACCAGTTATGTTACGAGACACTTGGAGAAGAATGAGGTTAATATGTGGTTAATGCTAATGGAAAAATGTCATCATTTTCATCAATTTTGTAGCCCTCAATTTATTTTCACGCAAACCCTAGTAAAAGAAAAAAACAAGGCAGCCAAAAGTTGCTCAAGAATGATGAGATTCCCTCTAGAAATCAGACTTTGGACTTCGATGCCTTATAGACTGTCCACCCGAGGCAAAGGTCAAATTGGTCTCTAACTTCATTTTGAGTTCATAAAGGGTAGATTTATTTGGTGGTTTATCTACGGAGGACGAACGAAATGTTGTGTGAGAGCTGTAGCTTGGAGACCTGACAAACCTGCACCCTACGGAGGGATTTAAAGCTCTCTGCAGTGAACCCAGTCTGCCTGTAATTCACCACAGTGATGAATAAGCGCCTGTAACAAAATCTGTTCTTCAGAAAACTAAAATTCTGTCAGCATTAAGGTAAATGTGTCCTTGTCCCTCAGCTTCGGGTTGTTCCTTCCCTAAATCCCAGATTCCACATGATTTTTATTCCTGGGGAGGAAGTGTTTGGTGCATGAGGAGAAAACCTTCTCTTCATCTGTTTACTTCACCCATCTTTCCTACATAGATGATCTTTGTAACAAAACTGCTCACTCCATCCTTTTTCTGTGTCGCCACCAAGAATCCACATATTTGTTTGCGTCCTGATGTTTGCAGATGACACCACAGTTATTGGTCTGATCCAGGGCAATGATGAGTCTGCATACAAACAGGAGGTGGATCGGCTGGTCAGAACCACCTGGTGCTTAACCCACTCAAGACTGTGGAGATGACAGTAGACTTCAAGAGAACTCCCCACCACACTACAACACTATGTCTGCTGTGGATCACGTCTAGCTCCTAGGAACCACCCTTTCTCTGGACCCAGTGTGGTTTGGTTCATCCACCAAACAGGACAGGTCCAGACTGCAACCAACAATCAGGTCTGCAGAGAGAATCATCAGGGCTGACCTTCCCTCCATCCAGGATGTATTAGCCAATTGGTCATTTCCCCTCCCCACGGTCATGTGGCTCTTACTGGTAGAAGGTCTCAGGTGTGAATGGGGAGCAGGTGTGTTAAATCAGGGGTCATTGCTAACACACTCTCATACTGGTTACTGGAAAATTGTAAATGGCCTGCACTTGCATAGCACCAAGACCATACAGCCATTTAACAGGACAGTTTCCTCTCAGAATAGGCCTCGCCATGGTCCTGCAAAGAAGTTGAGTGCACGTAATCAGCGTCATATTCAGAGGGTGTTTAAAAGTAGATACTGAGTGCTGCCAGGATTGCTGCAGAGGTTATAGGTGTGAGGGGTCAGCCTATCAGTGCTCAGACCAGACCTTCACACTGCATCAAACTGGTCTGCATGGGTGTCATCCCAGAAGGAAGCCTCTTCTAAAGATGATGCACAAGAATTCCAGCAAACAGTTTGCTGAAGACAAGCAGACTAAGGACATGGATTACTGGAGCCATGTCCTGTGGTCTGATGAGACCAAGATAAACTTATTTGGTCCAGATGGAGTCAAACATGTGTGGCGGCAACCAGGTGAGGAGCACAAAGACGTGTGTCCTGCTTACAGTCAAGCATGGTGGTGGGAGTGTCATGGTTTGGGGTTGCATGAATGCTGCCGGCTGTGGAGCTACAGTTCATTACTGTGACATACTGAAGCAGAGCATGACCCCCTACCTTTAGAAACTGGGGCGCAGAGCAGTATTCCAGCATGATAACGACCCCAAACACACCTCCAAGATGACCACTGCCTTGCTTTCGAGACTAAGGATAAAGGTGCTGGACTAGTCAAGCATGTCTCCAGAACTAAACCCTGTTGAGCATCTCTGGGGCATCCTTAAACGGAAGGTGGAGGAACACAAGGTCTCTAACATCAGCTCTGTGATGCTGTCATGGAGGAGTGAAAGAGGATCCTGTGAAACTCTGGTGAACTTCATGTCAAGGAGAGTTAAGCTGGAAAACAGTGGTCGCCCCACAAAATATTGACACTTTGGGCACAATTTAGATATTTCACTTAGGGGTGTACTCACTTTAGTTGCCGGTGGTTGGGAGTTTAATGGTTGTGTGTTAAGTTATTTTGAGGGGACAGCAAATTTACACTATTATACAAGCTGTACACTGAATTCTTTCCATTATGTTGTTATCTTCATTGTTGTCCCATGAAAAATATAAAAAATACTTCCAAAAATGTGAGGGGTGTACTAACTTTTGTCAGATACTGTATTCACAATAAAACAGCCCTAACCCTTCATGGAGAGCAACGTGGAACCAAAGTCAAATTCCTTGTCTGTGTGAACAGTTGAGATCTTCAGTGGAGCTCCTCAGGGAGAAGATCACAGTCGACTGCAACGAATCACTTGAAGTTGAAGCTTCTTCCAAACCAAAGAGCTAGGAATCTGGGTCAAAACCGGATGTTTAATTCATAGGATGGCTGATACGGAATACAACGTAAAGCAAAATCAATTTGTTCTTAGAACTCTGTGCTGTTAAACCTTTTAGCGCCCCAAAGCTGTGGACTACAGGGATGAGCAGAACTCTGGAAGATTATTCTGCATCCAGGAAGAAGCTAGAACCATTAACATGGTTCCTTTAAAATGAGGCAACTTATTAAACTACAACCTGGAACACATGAGAATAAATGGAGTCCAAAGATGTGATACATGAGGCATTTATCAGAGGCGACTCAAAGGGGTGAGTCAGGCTATTAAAGTGCAACAGAGACTTGTTGTAGTTCAGGTTGTCCTCATTTTCTCTGTTTGCTCTCTTTGTGTCTTCCACTGCTCTGCAGCTGTGCAATCTGCTTTATTTCATATTCTTCTGTCTGCTGTCTCTTTTCATGCCATTGATCTTGAAAAATCGTCACAAACATCCGTTTTCAGTGACCTAAAACATGATTAAACATCATCTTATTTCTCTGCCCTTCGCTGGATTTTGCATGAAACCTCTCTGTAGTGCAGGATCTCACAATCGGGACATGAATGAGATCAGTGCTGGTTGGACGGATTCATGATGACTAAAAGTGGCACCACAAACATGTAAAATGAAGTCTCCATCTCACAGGCTGACAGGTCAGGTCGTCAGAGACTAAAGCAGCAAGAGAAGCTGCAGACAAAGAATGAGACAAATAAGACGAAACTTCAGAAACCAGATGACCGGGCAGAAACTGGATCACATGTCATCATTATATGAATATTTATCACACTGGAACGGCAAATACGACTCTGCTGCCAAGCATCAGCGAGGAAGACTACAACACCAAAGGTCAGATCCAAAGCAACATCTTTGTTGCTGTGGTTTGAGCACCAGCTGAAGCTCTCATAGAGTGCAGAGTAATGAATTTTCTTATTTATTGGACATTATTAAACTCACAGCCTTACATCATTAACATGGTTCCTTTAAAATGAGGCAACTTATTTAACTACAACCTGGAACACATGAGAATAAATGGAGTCCAAAGATGTTCTCAGGTTTTATTAGACGGACCTGAAGCTGACTCGGCACAAACACGCCAGACAACCAGATTCAGCTTGTGTAGAGAAGTCAGACTAATGAAGGTTTTTACCTGAGCAGCAGCCGTTCTGTCAGGAATGTTGTCTAATGTTCCCACGATACGTTGAGCCCGGTCCAAGTTCTTCTGGTACAAATCAGCCCCGTTCAGCTCAAAGTTCTCTAAAGATATCAGCACTGCAAAACATCTGAACAGGTCCATGCACAACAAAATGGAGAACATCTGGAGAACCAAGCTGTGTCTTCTTCCTTGTGTGACAGAGTTTCAGGCTTCTGGTTGCAGCAGCGAACAGGTTCTGAGAAGCTAAGAATGGATGTGATGGATAATTGTTTTTAAGGGTTCTAAATTAGGAGGGTCCGGTCTGTAAAACTGTGTTTTCATCATCATCATCCAGGAGGAACTCTGTTTCTCTATGCTCCACCTCCACACCTAGAAACAGGCTGTGTCAGAGTAACTGATCCTCTGAGGAGCAGTTTAAACCTTTTTATAATTTTTCTGCCCTGTGCTTACTAGATGAACTGACACAGAGGACCATCATCTGCTGCTGAATGAACAGGTGTTGCTCTCTCCCATCTGCAGCTACAGAGCCTCGACCCTCCGCAGGTAAAACCCTGATTCTGGAGCGTTTCTATTCCCAGAGGAAATGAGGGAAGCAGAGAGAAATCTCGCAGCAACAACGGCTCGCCTGGTTTCCCAGCAGAGAGCAATCAGTTATCAGCGTGCAGTCTTTGGCTGCTAATGCGCTGTTCCTCCCACTGATGCTTCAGTCAGTCGTCACCTCGACTCTGCATGAATATTCCATCAGCAGCAAGAAGCTCAGATATTCTCATCAAATACTTATCTTCACGTACAGCGTGCAAATAAACCGAGAACTCTAGTCGTGTTTGAATATGCATGAGAACGACATGAAACAGGAATCTGATGACTGGAAAGAACCGACTGGTCTGCATGTGGATCCTCGGGGTTCTTCTTCTTTCAGGTCATTCAAGTTTGCAGAGTTTTGTTCCAGCTCTTTAAGGTCCCACCACAGCATTTAAACAGGTTGAGGACTTTGACTAGACCACAACAACACCTTGATTCCTTTTCAGTCAGCCTTTTGTAGAATAGCTTCATTGTTTGGGTTTATTGTTCTCTTGCTGATCCAGTACTTTCGTATACAGAGGAGTTCATGGTCCAACTATTGACTGAAAGGTGTCCAGGTCCTGTGGCAGCAAAACAAGCCCAGATCATCAGCCCTCCACCACCATGCTTTACAGTTCGTATGATGGGTTTGTGCTGATATGTTGTGTTTGGTTTTGTCCATTATGGTCCAACATCTCTACGTTGGTCTCATCTGTCCAGAGGACATTGTTTCAGAAGTTTTGTCCCTCATTCAGATGCAGCTTTGCTAACATCAGTCCTGCCATACTGGTTCAGTGTTTATCTAACTTTCCTGTCATGACCTTTAACCTCTAACCTGCTAACTGAGGTCTGTAGAATCTGAGATGGAGCTTTTGGTTTTTTTCCTCTAATCTTCACGCTCTGACCTTGGCCTGAATAAGCTGGGACGTCCACTCCTGGGAACGATCTTTCTCTCTGTAGAATGATGGACTTCAGATAGCTTGGAGATGACCTTCTAACCCTTCCTAGGTTGATGGGCAGCAACAGTTGCTTCTCCAAGGTCACTGCTGTAATCCTTCCTACCTGGCATTGTGAAATGCTCCAGAGCAGCAAACCAGCTTTTGTAGAGCAGCTCAGACTGTTAAAAATCATTTGATTAGTGGCACCGAACCCGTCTTTTTAAACTGCCTTTGTTTAACTATGTGGATTTAATGATGTTTAATGTTTTTAGGGTTTTTATACAGCGCTTTGTGATCTATGTTACTAAAAGGTGTTATATGAATAAAGATTTACTTACTTAAAAAAGTGCACTTAGTTTTTCACTTACAGCAGGCTTCATTTTTTAAACAGAAATAAACCCTTAGAGTGTTTTCTACACTTCAGACTCGGCTCAAAATATTCCAGAACCTGGTAAAGACCCGATCCTTTTAAACATGTTCTGATCCATTAAATTCTTGAATTTAAAGAAGGAGGTTTTCTGTTTCCCATGACGGACCGGCTGAAGGTGAGTTTCCAGAACCAAGTTCGTTGGTGTGTTGTGGATCTACTCTCCCAAAAACCCAGAACTTCTGCAGTAACTGCTATAGATCCAGTCACTATTTCCGGTTTTTATACTGACAAACCTAACTGGTTGCAGTCACCCATCTCATTTTCTCTGTTTGTTCCAATTATATGAAGCAACAACAAAAATGACGTAAGAAACTGCGTTGACGGCAGAGTTTACAAACCTCACAACTTCTCCGGGTTCACGCTTTAGTCAGAAGAATAACCTGGAGAAGAAAGGTGTTGAGAAGAAAGAAGAAAGATGTTGTAAAAATGTGTGAATTTAATATGATTGACTGCTTCATGTTGACACCAGTCGGATCAGAACCTGTGGGAGCGGAGCGCTATTGGCTCTGCCTCAGCTGGAAAGTTTTCCTAAACTTTCTGTGTCTTCAGCACATCTTAGAGCATCACCGCTGCTGTCAGACACGGAGAACGCTGTGAATTATAGATGATGTGTACGTTTTCCCTCCACTAATTAGGCCGAGCTCTCTGTGCAGAGATAAGCGCTTGAGCATGGCTGCTTGTTATCACGCCGTTCCACATGTATGGACAGTTTTCTGTTAACGTGTCACGACTGTAAAACATCCTCCTCATTATCCCTCCTTTTGTATTCCGTCCATGTGCACAGAGAAGGCCACAGTGAACACCAAGCAGACCTCTGAAGCAACAAGTTTAACCTGTGTTCACGGATCATCAGTTATTAGTCTCAGCCGGAGCCAGCCCAAGGCAGAACCAACAGAGCTCCTTTAAAACTAGACTAAAAAACTGTTGTTACAGTTTTCCCCTCAAGGCTAAAGCTCATTTAATCAGTTAATTGGATCAGTTCTTGGTTGTTTGCATTTTCAGAGTTCTCCTTTTATATGTAATAACTTGATTTTAATGTAATTCATAACATTTATTTGCCGTCTTTACATGTTTAGATTAATTTTTATTATTTAATTTTATTTAATTTTTAATATTTAATTTTGTCTGATTGGCTCATATCGCCTTAATGAAGCACCTCGTCAGTGTTTCCCTCAAACTTTGAGTAATCAAGTAATCGAGTTTGAACAGAACTTGCCTCAGAATGACTGATGGACTCACATTAAGACTAAATGCCCCAAATATAAAACACACATGGATTGATTTTTAATATATTTATTTAACGTTTGAACCACTTCCTGTACTTTAGTTTTCTGTTCAGTTTTCTTTATTTTCTGTTTTCCACCTGGACTCTGAGGCTGATCACCACAGCTGAGTCTCGTTAAACAGCCTGAAGTCCTTCGGTCCAGTTTACACTGTCAGGACCTTATTCTGTGTTTTGGCTTGCTTTTCTTCCCCTGTAGCAGTTTGTTTTTTACCAGAATAAACCTGAAGTGTATTTCTGTGCTCCACTCGCCTGCCTTTTTGCTGTGAAATAAGCTTCCTGGTTCTCCAAACCCAGAGGCTAATGCAGCTTCTTGGGTTCAGACTGAAGGTAAGATGGACGCATGAACCAGCCGATTTCTTTTCCGTCACCTTTAATGTTTAGATTTGGTTAAAATTGATTTTTGCTGCAACATTAAACAGTCAAACCACCATTTTAAACCTTTAATGCATAACAAATAATCTTTATTCATGAAGACGATGTGTCAGCCTTTTCAAATTGTTTCAAAGGTTTCTTTAACTTGGTTCTGACAAGCAGCCAGGTCCCACTCTGACCCAATATGCTCCAAGTCGCTCTTTACTGACAGGGGATTATACATCTAACCATTAAACTCTCTCCAGCGATCTTATTCTGTGCAAATCCCTTGATTTAATTTATTGTTCTCTGATGGAAACCTGATCCTCTGAAGTATGAGTCCAACCTTCACGGCTCAACTTGTAAAGGATCCAGGATCTAGATTTTATGCATGATGGTAATAAGCTGGCCTGTAGAGGGCAGACTCTCCGTCCGTCCGTCCTTCTTTCCTTTCTTCCTTCCTTCCTCTGGACCCACTTGTCCGTACAGGGTGGCGTTGGAGCTGGTGCTCTCCAGAGGTCATTGGGCGAGAGGCAGGGAACATCATGGCCAGATCTCCAGTGCATCACAAGACAACACAGAAAAGCATGCACACACACTCATCAGAGCAATGTAGATAGACCAGTTAACCTAAAAGACATGTTTTTGGACTGTGGGAGTCCTTACTTCCTGTTTCTCAAAGAATTGATTTTAATATTCTGCTTTTGGTCCATAGAGCACTACCTGGTCTTTGGGCTGAAATACATTTCTGAGTTGGTGGTCACGTATGAACCATGCAGATCCCTCGGGTCTTCAGAACCAAAGAAGGTGAGAAGTGTTTGGTTTCTCTGCTCCTCAGCTCTGGAACAAACTCCATAAAATCCTGAGATGTTCAGATACAGCTGGTTCCTTTAAATCAGGACTGAAAACATTTTGGTTTGCTGCAGTTTTTTACCAAAGAATCTGTTAGAAACATTTGTTGCTTTTATACCTTTGATGTCTGTATTTTAACATGGCTACTCTGCATCATTTTCTGCAGTTCTTTGGATGTCTTTGTGAATGAATGATGCTGTGTGAACAATCTTGCTGTCACGATGTGGTTTTGGATCGGACCAAATTGCAGACAAGAGCTCAGCAGGATCATCTTTATAATTCTCCGGTTTATTTACAAGATCAAAAACGTAGCAAAAACACTGCAGGTACTCAAAGGCAAAGCGTAGCATAGGTTTTCCAAAGGCAAAACAAAACATGGTCATAGTAGAGAGACGAGGTATGACAAACACAAGGAACCAGCGACGAACAAAGACACCAAACCAACTAATATACTGTGAGATAACAAAGGCAGGTTATCAAAGGAACAGGGAACAGGTGTGACAAGGAGGCAGGGAGACAGAAGGAACAGGTGAAACAAATACAAAGGCTGAGGAAGAGTGAAAGGACTAATAAACAATAAACAGAAAACACAGACCAAGCAAGATAATAAAATCAGAGGAGGAAAGGAACTAGAGTAACTATGAACTAGAGTAAACAGAGAAACTGAAGGGAAACAAGGAAACAATAACACAAACCTAAGAATAAACAAGGAGCCCATAAGAAGAACCTAATTTACAAAATACACAAAACCAACGTAAACAAAAAACTAAAAATGGAATAAGAACAAATACTAACCAATAAATAAAACACAAAAGATACTAAATAAGATCCAAGGATAAAAAAATAATAATACTCGTACTCGTATGAAAAAAAATAATAATAATACTACAAAAAATCATAAGAAAGCAACAACAAAAGGAACTAAGAGTTAGAGGAATACAATACACACTAGGAGATGGTAGAGGGAGGAAAATAAACTAATAAACATGATGCCAAAACCAAACTAGAAAACAACTAAACAAAAGTAAACCATAAACTGTGTCCAAAATGGTCAAAAAAAAAAATGTCCAAAATGTCATGTTCTGACACTTGCCTTGCCTTCTCATCAGATCAGTGACCCTGCCAGTTTTCCCTGTAAGTGAGGGAAGATGAAGCTGCTGCTGGTAGAAGAACAAATAAAGTTTATGAGTGAGAGATGCTGAGGGATTGAAGAAGTTTGAAAGCAGCTTTTATCCAACAAGTTAAACCAAACTTTTCTAAGAGATCTTAGAACATCGATCAGCCACACTGTGGAAGCTGAGGGTCATAGGTGAAAACGTGATGAATTCAGAAGATGTTTCATCATGCTGTTGGATCAATAATGATAAGAGAAACTGTTAATAAACTTGACTGCATGGATCATGCATTTACCTTTCCTTCCCATAGAAAGTACTCCTGGATCAGTGCTTCTTTGTTCTCTTTGTGTCTCTGCTCTGTTCTCTCTAACCCCCAGTCGGTCGTGGCAGATGGCCGCTCACACTGAGCCTGGTTCTGGTTCTGCTGGAGGTTTCTTCCTGTAAAAGGGAGTTTTTCCTCTCCACTGTCGCTACATGCATGCTCAGTATGAGGGATTGCTGCAAAGTCAACGCCAGTGACTGTCCACTGTCTCTACATGCTCATCCAGGAGGAGTGAATGCTGCAAGTCACTGACTGGATGCAATCTGCTGGGTTTCCTTAGACAGAAAAACTTTTTATCCAATTTGAATAAATAACTGAATCTGGCTGCACTGTTCAATGATTAAGATTAATTGGAATGTATGAACCCGACTTTGTGAAGTGCCTTGAGACAACGTGTGTTGTGAATTGGCGCTATATAAATAAACTGAATTGAATTGAATTGAATCAGATCAGAGCTTCATGGCAGCATTCAGAGTGTTTGTATTTTTTAATCCCCAAAACAAGCTCTGTTATCTTCCAGAACATGGTCCTTTCATAGAGAAACGGTGTGTGTGTGTGTGTGTGTGTGTTCCTGTCTTGGCATGACAGTGAGAACCATTTTCCCGATTTCACCATCAAATTGAGGACCGTTGGTACCAAAGTGAGGACATTTTGCTGGTCCTCACGACCTATTTTGCTAACGGTTAGGTTTAGGACTAAGGTGTGAATTGACTTTAGGTTAAGGTTAGGGTTAGGCATGCACTGGTAATGGTTAGGTTTAGGGTTATTGTCAGGGTAATGGGATAGAAGGGGTTGAAAATCACTCGAAATCAATGGAAGTCAATGGGAGTCAACACATGGTCCTCACTACATATAGCAAAACAAGTGTGTGTGTGTGTGTGTGTGTGTGTGTGTGTGTGTGTGTGTGTGTGTGTGTGTGGGTGGTCCATTTGGAATAATTTTGTGTCTAAGTTTAGAGCTTTGAATCAAAGGCTGTGCAATAAATGCAGATCCAAGCCGCCCTGGAGGTCTCTTTCCTTCACCCAGTTATTGTCATTCAATGTTCTCTTTGAATTGTTGCTGAACAGTCATCTTAAAACTGTTTGGAACCAAGAAAAAATTTTCCTGTTCATTGTTCTTCCACTAAAAGTGGATCACTAAGCAGTAAGCCAGGTTCCTTATAAGTTCAGTTCTCCCTGAAAGATATGTGAGTGTGGTGTAACATCAGATCAGGTGGATGGCAGAGTCAGAGGTGCACAGAGCTGCTGGATCCACAAGATTAGCATGGAGGTAGAGATCATGTCCAAGATGGCCCCACACATCTTCTTATTGAGAAAAATAAAGGGGCGGGGGGATCTGACTGACTGCAAGTACACCTCAAAGCTAAAATTAGGATGTCGTGAAAAAATTCAATATTTTCCTCCCTTGTTTCAGAACGTGAAACTCATATAGATTTATTACACGTAGAGGGAAATATTTCCAGCCTTTATTTCTTGTAATGTTGATGATTTATAGCTTACAGATAATGAAAACCTAAATTCAGTCTCTCAAAACATTTCAATATTGTGAAAAAGTTATAGCATACTCATGGAAAGTTAAGTGGAAAAAAAAGTGTATACAAAAAAGGGCCCAGGAGGGAAAAAACCCGCCTTGAGAGGATTGTCAAGAAAAAAAATATTCAAGGTTTGGGGACTTTACAAGGAGTGGTGAGGCGGATGCATCAAGAGCCCACAGGGCGAGGGTCCTCCCCATGGGGTACATGCATCGAAACCCTTGGTGGGGGAAAACAAAAACCCTTTTTTTTCACGGGCCAAAGTTCTCTTTTTAGATGAAAGTAAAGGCTGCATTTCATCTGAAAAATAAAAGGGTTTCCCGAGTCCGGAGGGAAAAGGGAGAGAAAAAAGAATCCCCGATGCTTGAAGTCCGTGTGAAGTTTCCATTTTAGTGAGGTTTGGGGGGCCGTCATTGCTGGTTTGGTCCGCTTCTGTTTCTGAGTCCACAGTCCTTTTCATCTTGGGAAGTTTTTGAGCACTTTTTGCCTTTGTGACTAACTTTTTGGGGATGCTGATTTCATTTTCCGCAGAACTTGGTACTGGCCCCTAATGCCAAAAGGGACCAAAACTGGTTAATTACCCTGGGGGTACTGTAATTGACTGGCCCGGGAAAAGGGGTGACCAAAACCCTCAAAGGGTCTATGGGAGTATTTTCAAAAAATATGAGAACAGAAAAAAACAATGAGATGACCCCAAAGGGTGCTATCAAAGCAAGCGGGCTTCCTGAACACCTCAACAGAACCCCAGTTCTCTGCCATGATGACGTAATTCATGCAAAGGAGCCTCACAAAGGTTAGAGAAATGAACGTACTTTTCAGAACAGATCATTTTTATTGATCTGATGTAATATTCTGATGTTCTGAGACTCTGTAATTTGGGTTTTCATTCTCTGGAAGCCAGAATCATCCCAGATACAACAAATATAGCCTTGAAACATTTCACTCTCTGTGGAATCAATCTGTTTTTCACTTTCTGTTTTTCACGTTCAAAAATATTGAACATTTTCAGGATAATCTAGTTTTTGGAGCTGTACTTCTACAGGAGTGGATGTCTGCGGTAAAGACTGCACCGGTCTTCTGTCTTAGGAGGTGTAACACGTGGATACATGATTTCTCTGACGTAGAGCTGTCCGCTCAGTATGTCTGGATCCCTTCCAGAGGTGAGATAAACATCATGATGCCAGGAGGAACACCACTGTATCTCCTCCACACTGACAGGACTGGTTTCCCTGCTGAGCATCAGTGGATGCTTCCTGCATCCTGTCCTTGTAATGGTCCTAATGACACCAAACTATGACTATTAACACAGGAACCGGACTCAGGTAAACTAACACTGTAACACTAAACCAACACTGCAGCTGATGCCAGCTGTTGGGTGTTTTAAAGAGTCTGGTACCTGTGTCTGGGTGGAAGGAACAGATCCCATCTGTGTTCTGTCTGGAGCAGAAGGAACCTTCATAATGTGTGGGTTCCCTGTAGGACCCGCTGGTACAAACATAGGTTTACTCTGACATCTGAACATGCCATTTGTTGGGCAATAGCACAACATGACCACCTACCTTCATGCAAACCCACAGCGTGACTCCATCAAACTCCACAAAGTCCATGTGGTGCTGTTGCTCGTTTCTCTGACTGGAGAAAGAAGCATTTTAATGCCAGGCTTGCATATCTAACAGCAGATTAATGAGTCTGAGAGTCGAGGGATTACATCTCTCATATCATTGCTTCTAAGGTTAACCAGCGTCATTCAAGGTCAGTCAGTCACAGTCAGTCAAGACAAACACTGATTGATCTGCAATCATCTGAACTTATAATGCGCCCCTAAAAGTTGGTAACCGTGCACTCCCTTATGAAACTGCCACATTTAATCTGAAGCAACTATCCTCAACCTCCTCCCTAATATCGTCCCTCCTTTGATTGGAGAAATTAGGGAGAGTAGGAGACACAATAGATCCAATGAGCTGAAGAACAGGCATGACTAAAAGGGTAGGTCCTGTATTCCCCTGCAAGCTCTCAATCAATTTCTGTCACTTTCTATTTGTATGAATAGCAGCCTGATTAGATAGAAAGTGACTGCAGCAGAACAGAGCTGGAATAATGTGGAAGTTTATTGGAGAAATTGGGGAATGAGGAGAAAATGTCATCACAGTCAGAGATGAACTTGTCTTCTTCAAACCAGTCGGAAACATTTATATGATCGAAATGTTTGAAACCAGAGCCGTAGCCCGGGCATGTTAGAGGAACGGTGGCTTTGCAAACATTGGATTTTATAAATGTTCTGTCATAGTCCCACCAGCAGTGGTTTGGGATTTGAAAGTTTTATTTTCACTCAGTCTCCTACTTATTGTTGAAATAATTGCTTCTTAAATGACAGGAATTAGATCATGTTTTACATTTTATTTCAAACACTCCTGTGTAGATTCTCAGTCACCTTGGACATGACAATCCTAGCTTTCAAGTTGCAGTCAGAACAATCTAACTAATGGGGTCATTGAGGTCACTAGTTGGGCCATTAAGGTCACTAATGGGGAATTTCGGACATGTGAGTCCCTGCCCCTGTCCTCTATTTAGCTCAGTGTTTGGGTCGTTGTTGCCCCACGATCCAAACACGTCCCCAACGACGCCATGTGACTTTAGTCACATGGCCCAAGGTGTGAACTGCTGCATATTTGCCTGGGAAGACAAGTCAGGGACGCAGAGTAGGTGTTAGAAAGATTAGATCTGAAGCCACCTCCTCCGTTTAGTGTTGGTTTTTCATGTTTAGGAAGCTTTTTCCTCTCCTCTGTCAAATAACCTGTTTTCCATCCAAAATGCCTTTCAACAAGTTTCCTGCCCTGGAGATGTGAATCAACTGCTGTTACTTTCACCCATGTTCAGAACTAAAGAAGCCTTTTGGATGAAATGTGAAACATCAACATCCAGTTGCCTTCTACTTAAGCATTTAAGGTTTTATTTCACAATATATTTTAGCTTTATGTAAATGCTGTGACTCTGGTTCCACCTGGCCATAATATTTCCTCTCATGTCCTTGAATTTATTGAAGATTCCAAATATTTAAACAAGCCAAATATTGAAACGAATAATGACTGAGACTATATTTCCACTCATGCCTTCTGTCTGAGACATGAGATATTAAATGAGGCCCCTTGAAGTCTCAGGAAAAAAGTCATCCCAATGGAGCAGAGATCTCCTCCTCATGGAACAGAAATCTTCTCTTCATGGGTTTTCCTCCTCACTTCTTTCTGCGCATTCAGACTGAAAGTGCGCGTCTGATGACGCAGCTGTCTGCTGCTGCGTCATTACTTCCATGAACCCTTCTCAGCGCAGCATTTTCATTCCTCCATTTCTACATTTTAATATATTTATTCCTAAAACCCGAGCCGCTGCAGACACGCATAAAGAATTTTTTTCCATGTTTCTCCACCCTCTCTGAAGCTCCTTCCATCTGCTCTCCTCCTCTCCAACCCTTCCTGGTGTTGAACCTCAGACTACAGGCTGCAGTTCAGTTGCGGGATGAAGTGACTAAACCGATGCTGCAAACGTCCCGTCCCGTCCCCGCCGGCGTTTCTGCAGACAGGAGGAGGAAGAGGAGGAGGAGGAGGCATTCACTGACATCAGCACCGCGGCTCTGCACAGCAACGATCGGGCTGCCTCTGTGCAGGACCACTCTCCTCCGAACAGTTCTGGGTTCGCTCTGCGGGCTGCAGGCGCTGCTCTAGCGGACAGTTGGCGCACCGCGGCGTCTGCGAAGGAAATAGGCGTAAAAAGAGGCGTCCGTGCGGGTTTAGCGGTGACTTTGCGTCGTGTTTTGGGGGGAGCAGACTGGCGCAGTTTCTTCTGGCTGAATGTGACTGACTGGCCTGCTGGGAGGATCCTGCTGCATTTTTCATGACTCAGGAGGTCATTTCAGTTTATTCTGAGTTTCTAGGTTTGTCTCCCACATTCAGACCTGAATGATGCACACCGTGTCATTTTAACCAGATTAAGGGATGAAATGTTAATATTTTAACTTTAAATCCAGTTTTCAGGAGGCAGAAGCCTGCAGGAGAGGAGTCCACATCCTGCACCTCAGTGTGTGTGCATGTGTCTGAGTGTGTATCAGTGTGTCCTGAAAAACCTGTACCAGTCTGCAGGAACAAGTCGGTCCATCTGCTCAGAACCTGCGGGCCTCAGACTGGAACAGACAGGCGATACATGAAGGAACCACACTGTCTGCAGGATTCCTCTCACTTTCAGAAGTTCAGTTTCTACCTCAAGGCTTTGACTGAATCCACACCACTGTGTGGTCCTGCTCAGCACAGCCCAGCAGATCTCAGGCAGCCGCAGCATCTGTCCAGGTTCACCTCAGGAACTTCTAGCAACATTCTTTCTGAAGTTGCTTTTCTATCAGGAATAATCTGAGTTTTCAGCTGTGCATGCTATGGCTTCTGAAAGTTTCCAGTACCGGGCACTATTTGAATACAGGAAGGAGCGCGGGGATGACCTCAGCCTGCAGCCGGGCGACCTGCTGACCGTCCCACAAGCCTTGCTGATGTCTGCAGCCGGACTAGAGATCCAGGAGGGTGATGAACGGAGCCCAGCAGGCTGGCTGCATGGTCTCAACGAAAGGAGCAAAGAGAAAGGAAACTTTCCAGGGACCTTTGTCGAATACGTTGGGACTGTAATGACCTGTCATCCTGGAGGAAAATCCTGCCCTCAACCTGCCCCCCTGACCCCCAAGGACCCACAGGGCATCCCGCAGCCTCCCAGAGCATCTGCAGCTTCAGGTAAGTTCAGCTGTTTGAATCTCCTAAGCTCCGTCCGTTTGCACTGAAGCATCTGATGAAGAAGTATCAAAGATCTAGAGTTATGCCTGAGGGCCTTTGCTTGTTGTCTGAGTTTCAGCGGGCATCAGCATGAAATGAGTGACGGCAGCCACACATTTCTGCATAATCCTCACATCCATCATCACCTGTCACCTGTGCATCCGTGCTTTGGCTCGGCTCTAAAGAGCGCACTTTCAGAGTTTGGTGTCAAGCAGCTGTTTGGGTTTTACTGAGTGAATAAAATCTGCTCTGCTTTTCTGTGACTGTGATGATTAAACTGTTTTCCATGGAAAGAGAGATATGGATGCAGTTTGACACGCCTACATTGACATGTGCAGGACAGCCTGTCCAGAGCCGGAAGATTGTTCTTGGCAAAATCGGTCCAGGTTGTCCTTCATAGCTTTTCTTGCACATATTCTTTATAGCACTGAAAATGATGGAGGAAAAACTTGCTCTGCTGGCACACTGTAACATCTGAAGGGGTTATTTATTTCATTAGCTTCCATCTAAACTGAGTTATTTCTGAAATGTGCCAAAACATTCTGCTGCTGAGTTTTATATGAACACTAATGATGACAGATTGTTGTTGTTTACTGAAGATTTATTAGAGTTGAACCAGTTTTGTGTTTGGATTTGTGTGGTTTCTTTGCTTGGCATCGTCTTAAAAACATCAAGCAGCTTCCTTTAACACCTACATGGATGATTTTCCCTTTAGTTTGATTTGGACTGAGATGCTTGAGTTCAGACGAGATCAGACGAGATCGGGCGTGTTCAGGGTGGTATGGCCGTAAGCCAAGCTTACAGCACCTGGTATTCCCAGGCGGTCTCCCATCCAAGTACTAACCAGGCCCGACCCTGCGATGGACTGGCAACCTGTCCAGGGTGTACCTCGGCTCCCGCCCACAGACTGTTGGAGATAGGCACCAAACTTCCCCGCGACCCACTATGGATGAGCGGTAGAAAATGACTGACTGACTGACTGACTGCTTGAGTTCATGAATCTGGTCAGCAGGTCGGATGCAGAGTTGGACCTTTCTGTGTGCTCAGCACTTTTATGGGTCTAGTCTTGTCCTGCTAGCTTCCATCTCCCTCTGATCCTGCAGCTGCACGTGTTCCCTTTAATAATTATAGACAGCACTTTCCGAGCAACATGGCCCACAGTGTTGGAGGTGTGGTAGCATGTTCTCGTCAGTGCAGAAACACGGAGGAACGACCTCCTGCGGTTCAATTTGTTGTGTTAGAAGACCTCTGCTGGTCTGCTTTTATTCATATGGCCGGAAAACTTACATTAAAATTAAAAATGAAACGTGCTTTTTAAAAAACGTAGCTTATTTCTGGTCTTCGGAGCCGAACTGTTCAGGTCTCTGTCTTGTTTCTCAGTGAGGCGGAACGGACCGGAGATGGGAGGGACAGACTTTCTCTGCAAAAGAAGTGTTTTTTGGTTCTAGGGGATGAAGGAGCTCAGAGGACCATTTTTTTGGTTCTGGGGGGTTCTTACCCAAAAAAAAACCCTTCAGTTTTTAGTCCCCTTTTCAAAAAAAAAATGTTTTGATTTTTATTTCAATTTGGTTATTTTAGGATGTTCCTACTTTTATTCCCTTGCTGTTTCCCCCCCAAAACATGTTGTTTTTTTTTAAACTATTGATAAGACGCATTCTCTTCTTTCAGTTTGTCCCGTTCTTCTGTCCTTTCCCCTGCTCACATGTTTGGATATCCCGGGGCTGCTAGGGGAGGGAGTCCCAAATTCCCCTTTTTCTGTTCTAAACAGCAGTTGTAGTCATCTTTTTAAAACCCCATTTGTGTTTTTGTTGGGTCTGTTCTGGTGAATTTGGGGGAGACCTTTTTGTATGGCTGGGGAAACCCCAAATTAACAGGGGAAAGGTGATCATAACTGGAGCTCTGCTGTTTGCTTAATACTGTGATATAATATAAATCACATCCGGCCCAATCAGTGGCGGCCTGTCTAGTTCCCTGTGGTGCAGCCCAGGACTCAGAGTCCATTTAGGCTGTGCAGGACAATAATGCATGGTTAGGACTCCTAGGAGACTGAGAAGTTTTATTTATTTTGTATAACCCTTTAAAGCAACTGACTAGGCAACCAAAGTGCTTTACACTACAGGCATAAAAGGAAAAACATTTCATAAAAGGAAATCAAACAACAGGAATAACAATAAAAAAAAATAAGAACCGGGAAAAAATACCAAGAACTAGTAGGGATTAAAAGCCTTTCTGAATAAAAGGGTTTTAAGGTTGGATTTTTAAAGGTATGGTAAGTAAGTTTATTTATATCGCCTTTTTAACGGGGCACTCAAAACCTGTCTACAATTACAATCAATAAAAAAGAAATAAAAAACAGATACAGACACAGAAAAAAAAAAACAAAAGAAAAACTACAATCCGAGAAATCTAAAAAACCCTGGCCAACATTAAATGATACGATAATTATAACCTTTTGGCTTTTTTCTGCAAAATTTTTCTAAACCCAAACTTTCTAAAAATAATTATATATTAAATCCCCCTATGTAGGGGAAACTTTGTGTTAAGAGAGAATGTCCCTTTGGGGTTTTCTGGTAAATCAGTTGTATCCCAAATAGTCATTTGCATCCATTGAAAAATTTTCTAAGCAACCCTGAGTTCTAATAAGGAAGCTATCACGGTGTAAAAACGCTTTTTTCAATTTTTAAAAAACTATATTTTTTTCCTTTCACGGTAAATCTAAAAATCTATGAAAAGGAGAAAAATAAGAAAAATGAA
>JAHHUM010000934.1:363303-453046 GCA_036173005.1 Crenichthys baileyi
GTTGGAGCAGGCATGCAGGGCTGAGGCTCGCTGAGGTTTGTGACACACTTAGTCCAAATGCATTTGTGAGCTGGCACCCAGGAGCGGCGCTGATAAAAGCCAGGAAACCCAGCTGAAAGCAGTGGCTGCTCCGTCACATTGATGAGGATTAAAAGAGCAAAATGGTAAAAGGGTGCAGTAGTGCGCCCTCCGCTGGACAAAAAGCTTACAGCACCTGGTATTCCCAGGCGGTCTCCCATCCAAGTACTAACCAGGCCCGACCCTGCTTAGCTTCCGAGATCAGACGAGATCGGGCGTGTTCAGGGTGGTATGGCCGTAAGCCACACACTAGTCTCATCACAGCCCTTTTATGCAGTGGAGCAGCTGCGTGGCGCTTTCTCCGTGAATATCCTCCATTGTTGATGTTGCTGAAAACACATATGTACAATAATCATGCAGCAGGTGGCTTCTTTAACTGCTGCATTTTGTTTGCTTGGAGTAAGTGAGTGTGTGTATGTTCCTGGGGGTGTCTTCCACTGGGTTAGAGGGCCTCATTTTGGCCTTCCCCCTGTAAAAAGGTGAACAGACAATAATTGTCAACGTTCACCTTTTAGCATTTCAATAGACGGCTCATTGATTTGCAACAACTGCAATAACATAAAAAAGGAGCTTTGAGCAACTAAAATGTCAATAAATCAATCAATCAATCAATCAATCAATCATTGTTCTCCTGTAAATTCTTACCTGTGCAATTTTTCATCTCCCAACAGGTGTGCGCAGACAAAAATGTTCCCCGGTGCTTGCGTACAGTTTATTGGTTCTGGAAGGGTACAAAACAGAACGAGGAATCAGGGCCGCGTTCTAGCAAGATGTCTCTCTTAGTTGCTGATGTTTTCGGCATGGCTAGACTTAGATGTGTCCAAGGGGCCTTTGATTCGGTGGTGGAGAGACAGTGCAGTTGTAATGCTGGGAAACTAGGCTGGAAGGGTTGGAGCAGGCATGCAGGGCTGAGGCTCGCTGAGGTTTGTGACACACTTAGTCCAAATGCATTTGTGAGCTGGCACCCAGGAGCGGCGCTGATAAAAGCCAGGAAACCCAGCTGAAAGCAGTGGCTGCTCCGTCACATTGATGAGGATTAAAAGAGCAAAATGGTAAAAGGGTGCAGTAGTGCGCCCTCCGCTGGACAAAAAGCTTACAGCACCTGGTATTCCCAGGCGGTCTCCCATCCAAGTACTAACCAGGCCCGACCCTGCTTAGCTTCCGAGATCAGACGAGATCGGGCGTGTTCAGGGTGGTATGGCCGTAAGCCACACACTAGTCTCATCACAGCCCTTTTATGCAGTGGAGCAGCTGCGTGGCGCTTTCTCCGTGAATATCCTCCATTGTTGATGTTGCTGAAAACACATATGTACAATAATCATGCAGCAGGTGGCTTCTTTAACTGCTGCATTTTGTTTGCTTGGAGTAAGTGAGTGTGTGTATGTTCCTGGGGGTGTCTTCCACTGGGTTAGAGGGCCTCATTTTGGCCTTCCCCCTGTAAAAAGGTGAACAGACAATAATTGTCAACGTTCACCTTTTAGCATTTCAATAGACGGCTCATTGATTTGCAACAACTGCAATAACATAAAAAAGGAGCTTTGAGCAACTAAAATGTCAATAATCCAATCAATCATTGTTCTCCTGTAAATTCTTACCTGTGCAATTTTTCATCTCCCAACAGGTGTGCGCAGACAAAAATGTTCCCCGGTGCTTGCGTACAGTTTATTGGTTCTGGAAGGGTACAAAACAGAACGAGGAATCAGGGCCGCGTTCTAGCAAGATGTCTCTCTTAGTTGCTGATGTTTTCGGCATGGCTAGACTTAGATGTGTCCAAGGGGCCTTTGATTCGGTGGTGGAGAGACAGTGCAGTTGTAATGCTGGGAAACTAGGCTGGAAGGGTTGGAGCAGGCATGCAGGGCTGAGGCTCGCTGAGGTTTGTGACACACTTAGTCCAAATGCATTTGTGAGCTGGCACCCAGGAGCGGCGCTGATAAAAGCCAGGAAACCCAGCTGAAAGCAGTGGCTGCTCCGTCACATTGATGAGGATTAAAAGAGCAAAATGGTAAAAGGGTGCAGTAGTGCGCCCTCCGCTGGACAAAAAGCTTACAGCACCTGGTATTCCCAGGCGGTCTCCCATCCAAGTACTAACCAGGCCCGACCCTGCTTAGCTTCCGAGATCAGACGAGATCGGGCGTGTTCAGGGTGGTATGGCCGTAAGCCACACACTAGTCTCATCACAGCCCTTTTATGCAGTGGAGCAGCTGCGTGGCGCTTTCTCCGTGAATATCCTCCATTGTTGATGTTGCTGAAAACACATATGTACAATAATCATGCAGCAGGTGGCTTCTTTAACTGCTGCATTTTGTTTGCTTGGAGTAAGTGAGTGTGTGTATGTTCCTGGGGGTGTCTTCCACTGGGTTAGAGGGCCTCATTTTGGCCTTCCCCCTGTAAAAAGGTGAACAGACAATAATTGTCAACGTTCACCTTTTAGCATTTCAATAGACGGCTCATTGATTTGCAACAACTGCAATAACATAAAAAAGGAGCTTTGAGCAACTAAAATGTCAATAAATCAATCATTGTTCTCCTGTAAATTCTTACCTGTGCAATTTTTCATCTCCCAACAGGTGTGCGCAGACAAAAATGTTCCCCGGTGCTTGCGTACAGTTTATTGGTTCTGGAAGGGTACAAAACAGAACGAGGAATCAGGGCCGCGTTCTAGCAAAAATGTCTCTCTTAGTTGCTGATGTTTTCGGCATGGCTAGACTTAGATGTGTCCAAGGGGCCTTTGATTCGGTGGTGGAGAGACAGTGCAGTTGTAATGCTGGGAAAACTAGGCTGAAGTGGTTGGAGCAGGCATGCAGGGCTGAGGCTCGCTGAGGTTTGGAACACCTTAGTCCAAATGCATTTGTGAGCTGGCACCCCGAGCCGGCGCTGATTAAAAGCCAGGAAAACCCAGCTGAAAGCAGTGGCTGCTCCGTCACATTGATGAGGATTAAAAGAGCAAAAATGGTAAAAGGGTGCAGTAGTGCGCCCTCCGCTGACAAAAAAGCTTACAGCACCTGGTATTCCCAGGCGGTCTCCCATCCAAGTACTAACCAAGGCCCGACCCTGCTTAGCTTCCGAGATCAGACGAGATCGGGCTCGTGTTCAGGGTGGTTATGGCCGTAAAGCCACACACTAGTCTCATCACAGCCCTTTTATGCAGGGCGCAGCCGCTGCGTGGCGCTTTCTCCGTGAATATCCTTATGAGTTATTTGATGATGTTGCTGAAAACAACATATGTACCAATAATCATGCAGCAGGTGCTTCTTTAACTGCTGCATTTTGTTTGCTTGGAGTAAGTGAGTGTGTGTATGTTCCTGGGGGTGTCTTCCACTGGGTTAGAGGGCCTCATTTTGGCCTACCCCCGTAAAAAGGGTGAACAGACACAATAATGTCAACGTTCACCTCTTTAGCATTTTAATAGACGGCTCATTGATTTGCAACAACTGCAATAACATAAAAAAGGAGCTTTGAGCAAACTAAAATGTCAATAAATCAATCATTGTTCTCCTGTAAATTCTTACCTGTGCAATTTTTCATCTCCCAACAAGGTGTGCGCAGGACAAAAATGTTCCCCGGTGCTTGCGTACAGTTATTGGTTCTGAAGGGTACAAAACAGAACGAGGAATCAGGGCCGCGTTCTAGCAAGATGTCTCTCTTAGTTGCTGATGTTTTCGGCATGGCTAGACTTAGATGTGTCCAAGGGGCCTTTGATTCGGTGGGGAGAGACAGTGCAGTTGTAATGCTGGGAAAACTAGGCTGGAAGGGTTGGAGCAGGCATGCAGGGCTGAGGCTCGCTGAGGTTTTTTTTGGACACACTTAGTCCAAATGCATTTGTGAGCTGGCACCAGGAGCGGCGCTGATAAAAGCCAGGAAACCCAGCTGAAAGCAGTGGCTGCTCCGTCACGTTGATGAGGATTAAACAAGAGCAAAATGGAAAAAGGGTGCAGTAGTGCGCCCTCCGCTGGACAAAAAAGCTTACAGCAACCTGGTATTCCCAGGGCTTCTCCATCCAATTCCCCCCTACTAACTAACCAGGCCCGAACCCTGCTTAGCTTCCGAGATCAGACGAGATCGGGCGTGTTCAGGGTGGTTATGGCCGTAAGCCACACACTAGTCTCATCACAGCCCTTTTATGCAGTGGAGCAGCTGCGTGGCGCTTTCTCTCGTGAATATCCTCCATTGTTGATGTTGCTGAAAACCACATATGTACATAATCATGCAGCAGGTGGCTTCTTTAACTGCTGCAATTTTTGTGTTTTTTTTTTTTTCAAAACAAGTGTTCCTCTTTCCTCCCTCCCTTGCCCTCTGTCCTCATTTTTGCCTTCCCCCTTAAAAGGTGAACAGACAATATTGTCAACGTTCAACCTTTAGCATTTCAATAGACGGCTCATTGATTTGCAAACAACTGCAAACAAAAAAGGAGCTTTGAGCAACTAAAATAGTCAATAAATCACATCATTGTTCTCCTGTAAATTCTTACCTGTGCAATTTTTCATCTCCCAAACAGGTGTGCGCAGGAAAAAAATGTTCCGGTGCTTGCGTACAGTTTATTGTTCTGGAAGGGTACAACAACAGAACGAGGAATCAGGGCCGCGTTCTAGCAAGATGTCTCTCTTAGTTGCTGATGTTTTCGGCCAGGCTAGACTTAGATGTGTCCAAGGGCCTTTGATTCGGTGGTGGAGAGACAGTGCAGTTGTAATGCTGGGAAAATAGGCTGGAAGTGGTTGGAGCAAGGATGCAGGGCTGAGGCTCGCTGAGGTTTGTGACACACTTAGTCAAATGCATTTGTGAGCTGGCACCAGGAGCGGCGCTGATAAAAGCAGGAAAACCAGCTGAAAGCAGTGGCTGCTCCGTCACATTGATGAGGATTAAAAGAGCAAAATGGTAAAAAGGGTGCAGTAGTGCGCCCTCCGCTGTGACAAAAGCTTACAGCACCTTGGTATTCCCAGGCGGTCTCCCAATCCAAGTACTAACCAGGCCGACCCTTGCTTAGCTTCCGAGATCAGACGAGATCGGGCGTGTCAGGGTGGTATGGCCGTAAGCCACACACTAGTCTCATCACAGCCCTTTATGCAGTGGAGCAGCTGCGTGGCGCTTTCTCGGGAATATCCTCCATTGTTGATGTTGCTGCAAAACACATATGTACAATAATCATGCAGCAGGTGGCTTCTTTAAACTGCTGCAATTGTGTTGCTTGGAGGTAGGAGGTGTGTGTATGTCCTGGGGGTGTCTTCCCACTGGGTAGAGGGCCTCATTTTGGCCTTCCCCCAGTTTAAAAAGGTGAACAGACAATAATTGTCAACGTTCACCTTTTAGCATTTTAATAGACGGCTCATTGATTTGCAACAACTGCAATAACATAAAAAAGGAGCTTTGAGCAACTAAAATGTCAATAAATCAATTCATTGTTCTCCTGTAAATCTTACCTGTGCAATTTTTCATCTCCCACAGTGTGCGCAGACAAAAAATGTTCCCGGTGCTTGCGTACAGTTTAATGGCTTCTGGAAGGGTACAAAACAGAACGAGGAATCAGGGCCGCGTTCTAGCAAGATGTCTCTCTTAGTTGCTGATGTTTTCGGCATGGCTAGACTTAGATGTGTCCAATAGGGGCTTTGATTCGGTGGTGGAGAGACAGTGCAGTTGTAATGTCGGGGAAACTAGGCTGGAAGGTTGGAGCAGGCATGCAGGGTGAGGCTCGCTGAGGTTGTGACACACTTAGTCATGCATTTGTGAGCTGGCACCAGGAGCGGCGCTGATAAAGCCAGGAAAACCCACAGACGAAAGCAGTGGCTGCTCCGTCACGTTGATGAGGATTAAAAGAGCAAAATGGTAAAGGGTGCAGTAGTGCGCCCTCGCTGGACAAAAAAGCTTACAGCACCTGGTATTCCCAGGCGTCTCCCATCCAAGTACTAACCCAGGCCCGACCCCTGCTTAGCTACGAGATCAGACGAGATCGGGCGTGTTCAGGGTGGTATGGCCGTAAGCCACACACTAGTCTCATCACAGCCCTTTTATGCAGTGGAGCAGCTGCGTGGCGCCTTTACTCGTGAATATCCTCCATTGTTGATGTTGCTGAAAACACATATGTACATTAATCATGCAGCAGGTGCTTCTTTAACTGCTGCAATTTGTTTGCTTGGAGTAAGTGAGTGTGTGTATGTTCCTGGGGGTGTCTTCCACTGGGTTAGAGGGCCTCATTTTGGCCTCCCCCTGTAAAAAGGTGAACAGCAAAATAATTGTCAACGTTCACCTTTTAGCATTTCAATAGACGGCTCATTGATTTGCAACAACTGCAATAACATAAAAGGAGCTTTGAGCAACTAAAATGTCAATAAAATCAATCATTGTCTCCTGTAAAGATTCTTCACTGTGCAATTTTATCTCCCAACAGTGTGCGCAGACAAAAATGTTCCGGTGCTTGCGTACAGTTTAATGGTTCTGGAAGGGTACCAAAACAGAACGAGGAATCAGGGACCGCGTTCTAGCAAGATGTCTCTCTTAGTTGCTGATGTTTCCGCAATGGCTAGACTTAGATGTGTCAAGGGGCCTTTGATTCGGTGGTGGAGAGACAGTGCAGTTGTAATGCTGAGGAAACTAGGCTGAAGGGTTGAGCAGGCATGCAGGGCTGAGGCTCGCTGAGGTTTGTGACACACTTAGTCCAAATGCATTTGTGAGCTGGCCACCAGGAGCGGCGCTGAGAAAAAGCCAGAAACCCAGCTGAAAGCAGTGTGCTGCTCCGTCACGTTGATGAGGAAAAGAGCAAAATGGTAAAAGGGTGCAGTAGTGCCGGCCTCTGCGACCAAAAAGCTTACAGCACCTGTATTCCAGGCCGGTCTCCCATCCAAGTACTAACCAGGCCCGACCCTGCTTAGCTTCCGAGATCAGACGAAGATCGGGCGTGTTCAGGGTGGTATGGCCGTAAGCCACACACTAGTCTCATCACAGCCCTTTTATGCAGTGGAGCAGCTGCGTGGCGCTATTCTCCGTGAATATCCTCCATTGTTGATGTTGCTGAAAACACATATGTACATTAATCATGCAGCAGGTGGCTCTTTAAACTGCTGCATTTGGTTTGCTTGGAGTAAGTGAGTGTGTGTATGTTCCTGGGGGTGTCTCTTCCACTGGGTTAGAGGGCCTCATTTTTGGCCTTCCCCCTGTAAAAAGTGAACAGACAATAATTGTCAACGTTCACCTTTAGCATTTCAATAGACGGCTCATTGATTTGCAACAACTGCCACATACATAAAAAGGAGCTTTGAGCAACTAAATGTCAATCAAAACCATCATTTGCTCCTGTAAATTCTTACCTGTGCAAATTTTTTCATCTCCCAACAGGTGTGCGCAGACAAAAATGTTCCCCGGTGCTTGCGTACAGTTTATGGTTCTGAAGGGTACAAAACAGAACGAGGAATCAGGGCCGCGTTCTAGCAAGATGTCTCTCTTAGTTGCTGATGTTTTCGGCATGGCTAGACTTAGATGTGTCCAAGGGGCCTTTGATCTGAGTCGCGTGGAGAGAACAGTGCAGTTGTAATGCTGGGAAACTAGGCTGAAGAGAGTTGTTGGAGCAGGCATGCAGGGCTGAGGCTCGCTGAGGTTTGTGGACACACTTAGTCCAAATGCATTTGTGAGCTGGCACCCCAGGAGCCCCGGCGCTGATAAAAGCCAGGAAACCCAGCTGAAAGCAGTGCTGCTCCGTCACATTGATGAGGATTAAAAGAGCAAAATGGTAAAAAGGGTGCAGTAGTGCGCCCTCCGCTGGACCCAAAAGCTTACAGCACCTGGTTTCCCAGGCGGTCTCCCCACCAAGTACTAACCAGGCCCGACCCTGCTTAGCTTCCGAGATCAGACGAGATCCGGGCGTGTTCAGGGTGGTATGGCCGTAAGCCAAACACTAGTCTCATCACCACCCTTTTGATGCAGGGGAGCAGCTGCGTGGCGCTTTCTCCGTGAAATATCTCCAGTGTGTTGCTGAAAAAACACATATGTACAATAATCATGCAGCAGGTGGCTTCTTTAACTGCTGCATTTGTTTGCTTGGAGTAAGTGAGTGTGTGTATGTTCCTGGGGGGGGGGAGGGTGGACTGTCTTCCACTGGGTAGAGGGCCTCATTTTGGCCTTCCCCCTGTAAAAACGGTGAACAGACAATAATTGTCAACGTTCACCTTTTAGCATTTCAATAGACGGCTCATATATTTGCAACAACTGCAATAACATAAAAAAAGGAGCTTTGAGCAACTAAAATGTCAATAAAACAATCATTGTTCCTCTGTAAAATTCTACCTGTGCAATTTTCATCTCCCAACAGGTGTGCGCAGACAAAAATGTTCGAGTGCTTGCGTACAGTTTATTGGTTCTGAAGGGTACAAAACAGAACGAGGAATCAGGGCGCGTTCTAGCAAGATGTCTCTCTTAGTTGCTGATGTTTTCGGCATGGCTAGACTTAGATGTGTCCAAGGGGCCTTTGATTCGGTGGTGGAGAGACAGTGCAGTTGTAATGCTCGGGAAACTAGGCTGGAAGGTTTGGAGCAGGCATGCAGGGCTGAGGCTCGCTGAGGTTTTGTGACACACTTAGTCCAAATGCATTTGTGAGCTGGCACCCAGGAGCCCCGGCGCTGATAAAGCCAGGAAACCAGCTGAAAGCAGTGGCTGCTCCGTCACATTGATGAGGATTAAAAGAGCAAAATGTAAAAGGTGCAGTTAGTGCCCTTCGCTGGACAAAAAGCTTACAGCACCTGTATTCCCAGGCGGGCTCCCCCTCAAGTACTAACCAGGCCCGGACCCTGCTTAGCTTCCGAGATCAGACGAGATCGGGCGTGTTCAGGGTGGTATGGCCGTAAGCCACACACTAGTCTCATCACAGCCCTTTTATGCAGTGGAGCAGCTGTGTGCGCTTTCTCCGTGAATATCCTCCATTGTTGATGTTGCTGAAAACACATATGTACATAATCATGCAGCAGGTGGCTTCTTTAAACTGCTGCATTTTGTTGCTTGGAGTAAGTGAGTGTGTGTATGTTCCTGGGGTGTCTTCCACTGGGTTAGAGGGCCTCATTTTGGCCCTTCCCCTGTAAAAAGGGTGAACAGACAATAATTGTCAACGTTCACCTTTAGCATTTCAATATAGACGGCTCATTGATTTGCAACAACTGCCAATAACATAAAAAGGAGCTTTGAGCAACTAAAGTCAATAAAATCAATCATTGTTCTCCTGTAAATTTCTTACCTGTGCAAATTTTTCATCTCCCAACAGGTGTGCGCAGACAAAAAATGTGCCCGGTGCTTGCGTACAGTTTATTGGTTCTGGAAGGGTATAAAAACAGAACGAGAATCAGGGCCGCGGTTCTAGCAAGATGCCTCTTAGTTGCTGATGTTTCGGCATGGCTAGACTTAGATGTGTCCAGGGGCCCTTTGACGGGGGTGGAGAGACAGTGCAGTTGTAATGCTGGGAAAACTGGGTGGAAGGTTTTGGGAGCAGGCATGCAGGGCTGAGGCTCGCTGAGGTTTGTGACACACTTAGTCCAAAAATGCATTTGTGAGCTGGCACCCAGGAGCGGCGGGGGGCTGAAAAAAGCCAGAAACCCAGCTGAAAGCAGTGGCTGCTCCGTCACATTGATGAGGATTAAAAGAGAAAAATGGTAAAAGGGTGCAGTAGTGCGCCCTCCGCTGGACAAAAAGATACAGCACCTGGTAATTCCAGGCGGTCTCCCATCCAAGTACTAACCAGGCCCGACCCTTGCTTAGCTCCGAGATCAGACGAGATCGGGCGTGTTCAGGGGTGGTATGCCGTAAAGCACACACTAGTCTCATCACAGCCCTTTATGCAGTGGAAGCAGCTGCGTGGCGCTTTCTCCGTGAATATCCTCCATTGTTGATGTTGCTGAAAACCACATATGTACAATAATCATGCAGCAGGTGGCTTCTTTAACTGCTGCATTTGTTTGCTTGGAGTAAGTGAGTGTGTGTTATGTTCCTGGGGGTGTCTTCCACTGGGTTAGAGGGCCTCATTTTGGCCTTCCCCCCGTAAAAAGGTGAACAGACAATAATTGTCAACGTTCACCTTTAGCATTTCAATAGACGGCTCATTGATTTGCAACCAACTGCAATAACATAAAAAAGGAGCTTTGAGCAACTAAAATGTCAATAAAATCAATCATTGTTCTCCTGTAATTCTTACCTGTGCAATTTTTTCATCTCCCAAAAGGTGTGCGCAGACAAAAAAGTTCCCCGGTGCTTGCGTACAGTTTATTGGTTCTGGAAGGGTACAAAACAGAACGAGGAATCAGGGCCGCGTTCTAGCAAGATGTCTCTCTTAGTTGCTGTGATGTTCGGCATGGCTAGACTTAGATGTGTCCAAGGGGCCTTTGATTCGGTGGTGGAGAGACAGTGCAGTTGTAATGCTGGAAACTAGGCTGGAAGTGTTGGAGCAGGCATGCAGGGCTGAGGCTCGCTGTGAGTTTGTGACACACTTAGTCCAAATGCATTTGTGAGCTGGCACCCAGGAGCGGCGCTGATAAAAGCCAGGAAACCCAGCTGAAAGCAGTGGCTGCTCCGTCACGTTGATGAGGATTAAAAGAGCAAAATGGTTAAAAGGGGCAGTAGTGCGCCCTCCGCTGGACAAAAAGGCTTACAGCACCTGGTATTCCCAGGCGGTCTCCATCCAAGTACTAACAGGGGCCCGAACCCTGCTTAGCTTCCGAGATCAGACGAGATCGGGCGGTGTCAGGGTGGTATGGCCATAGCCACACACTAGTCTCATCACAGCTTTTATGCAGTGGAGCAGCTGCGTGGCGCTTTCTCCGTGAATATCCTCCATTGTTGATGTTGCTGAAAACACATATGTACATATATCATGCACAGCAGTGGGCTTCTTTAACTGCTGCATTTGTTTGCTTGGAGTAAGTGAGTGTGTGTATGTTCCTGGGGGTGTCTTCCACTGGGTTAGAGGGCCTCATTTTGGCCTTCCCCCCGTAAAAAAGGTGAACAGACAAATAATGTCAACGTTCACCTTTTAGCATTTCAATAGACGGCTCATTGATTTGCAAAAACTGCAATAACATAAAAAAGGAGCTTTGAGCAACTAAAATGTCAATAAATCAATCATTGTTCTCCTGTAAATTTACCTGCTGTCCAATTTTCATCTCCAAAGGTGTTGCGCAGACAAAAATTTCCCGGTGCTTGCGTACAGTTTATTGGTTCTGGAAGGGTACAAAACAGAACGAGGAATCAGGGCCGCGTTCTAGCAAGATGTTCTCTCTTAGTTGCTGATGTTTTCGGGCATGGCTAGACTTAGATGTGTTCCAAGGGGCCCTTTGATTCGGTGGTGGAGAGACAGTGCAGTTGTAATGCTGGGGGAAACTAGGCTGGAAGGGTTGGAGCAGGCATGCAGGGTGAGGCTCGCTGAGGTTTGTGACACACTTAGTCCAAACGATTTGTGAGCTGGCACCCCAGGAGCGGCGCTGATAAAAGCCAGGGAAACCCAGCTGAAAGCAGTGCTGCTCCGTCACGTTGATGAGGATTAAAAAGAGCAAAATGGTAAAGGGTGCAGTAGTGCGCCCTCCGCTGGACAAAAAGCTTACAGCACCTGGCGTCACCAGGCGGTTCTCCCCATCCAAGTACTAAACCAGGCCCGACCCTGCTTAGCTTCCGAGATCAGACGAGATCGGCGTGTTCAGGGTGTATGGCCGCGTAAGCCACACACTAGTCTCATCACAGCCCTTTTATGCAGTGGAGCAGCTGCCTTGGCGCTTCTGCCGAATATCCTCCATGTTGATGTTGCTGAAAACAACATATGATAAATTAATCATGCAGCAGGTGGCTTCTTTAACCTGCTGCATTTTGTTGCTTGGAGGAGTAAGTGAGTGTGCGTATATGTTCCTGGGGGTGTCTTCCACTGGGTTAGAGGGCCTCATTTTGGCCTTCCCCCCGTAAAAAAGGTGAACAGACAATAATTGTCAACGTTCAACTTCTTAGCAATTTCAATAGACGGCTCATTGATTTGCAACAACTGCAATAACATAAAAAAGGAGCTTTGAGCAACTAAAAGTGTCAATCAATCAATCCATTCAATAATCAATCAATCATTGTTCCCCTGTAAATTCTTAACTGTGCAATTTTTCATCTCCAACAGGTGTGCGCAGACAAAAATGTTCCCCCGGTGCTTGCGTACAGTTTATTGGTTCTGGAAGGGTACAAAAACAGAACGAGGGAATCAGGGCCGCGTTTTTCTAGCAAGATGTCTCTCTTAGTTGCTGATGTTTTTCGGCATGGCTAGACTTAGATGTGTCCAAGGGGCCTTGATTCGGTGGTGGAGAGACAGTGCAGTTGTAATGCTGGGAAAACTAGGCTGGAAGGGTTGGAGCAGGCATGCAGGGCTGAGGTCCGCTGAGGTTTGTGACACCCCACTTAGTCCAATGCATTTGTGAGCTGGCACCAGGAGCGGCGCTGATAAAAGCCAGGAAACCCAGCTGAAAGCAGTGGCTGCTCCGTCACATTGATGAGGATTAAAAGAGCCAAAATGGTAAAAGGGTGCAGTAGTGCGCCCTCCGCTGGACAAAAAGCTTACAGCACCTGGTATTCCCAGGCGGTCTCCCATACAAAGTACTAACCAGGCCCGACCCTGCTTAGCTTCCGAGATCAGACGAGATCGGGCGTGTTCAGGGTGGTATGGCCCGCCCGCCGTAAGCCACACACTAGTCTCATCACAGCCCTTTTATGCAGTGGAAGCAGCTGCGTGCTCTTCTCCGTGAATATCCTCCATTGTTGATGTTGCTGAAAAACACATATGTACAATAATCAGCCAGCAGGTGGCTTCTTAACTGCTGCATTTTGTTTGCTTGGAGTAAGTGAGTGTGTGTATGTTCCTGGGGGTGGTCTTCCACTGGGTTAGAAGGCCTCATTTTGGCTTCCCCCCGTAAAAAGTGAACAGACAATAATTGTCCAACGTTCACATTTAGCATTTCAATAGACGGCTCATTGATTTGCAACAACTGCAATAACATAAAAAGGAGCTTTGAGCAACTAAAATTTCAAAAATCAATCATTGTTCTCCTGTAAATTCTACCTGTGATGCAATTTTCATCTCCCAACAGGTGTGCGCAGACAAAATTTTTCCCCGGTGCTTGCGTACAGTTTATTGGTTCTGGAAAGGGTACAAAACAGAACGAGGAATCAAGGCCGCGTTCTAGCAAGATGTCTCTCTTAGTTGCTGATGTTTTCGGCATCATGGCTAGACTTAGATGTGTCCAAGGGGCTTTGATTCGGTGTTCGATGGTGGAGAGACAGTGCAGTTGTAATGCTGGGAAACTAGGCTGGAAGTGTGGAGCAGGCATGCAGGGCTGAGGCTCGCTGAGGTTTGTGACACACTTAGTCCAAATGCATTTGTGAGCTGGCACCAGGGAGCGGCGCTGATAAAAGCCAGGAAACCAGCTGAAACGAGTGGCTGCTCCGTCACATTGATGAGGATTAAAAAGAGCAAATGGTAAAAGGGTGCAGTAGTGCGCCCTCCGCTGGACAAAAAGCTTATACAGCACCTGGTTTCCCAGGCGGTCTCCCATCCAAGTACTAACCGGCCCCCCCTGCTTAGCTTCCGAGATCAGACGAGATCGGGGGGTTTCAGGGTGGTATGGCCGTAAGCCACACACTAGTCTCATCACAGCCCTTTTATGCAGGGGAGCAGCTGCGTGGCGCTTTTCCCCGTGAATATCCTCCATTTTGATGTTGCTGAAAACACATATGTACAATAATCATGCAGCAGGTGGCTTCTTAACTGCTGCATTTTGTTTGCTTGGAGTAAGTGAGTGTGTGTATTTTTCCGGGGGGTGTCTTCCACTGGGTTAGAGGGCCTCATTTTGCCTTTCCCCCCCTAAAAAGGTGAACAGACAATAATTGTCAACGTTCACCTTTTAGCATTTCAATAGACGGCTCATTGATTTGCAACAACTGCAATAAAAAAAAAGGAGCTTTGAGCAAACAAAATGTCAATAAATCAATAATTGATCAATAAATCATTTTTTCCGAAAATTCTTACCTGTGCAATTTTCATCTCCCAACAGGTGTGCGCAGACAAAAAGTCCCCGGTGCTTGCGTACTTTTTATTGGTTCTGGAAGGGTACAAAACAGAACGGGGAATCAGGGCCGCGTTCTAGCAAGATGTCTCTCTTAGTTGCTGATGTTTTCGGCATGGCTAGACTTAGATGTGTCCAAGGGCCTTTTGATTCGGGGGTGGAGAGACAGTGCAGTTGTAAGGGGAAACTAGGCTGGAAGGGTTGGAGCAGGCATGCAGGGCTGAGGCTCGCTGAGGTTGTGACACACTTAGTCCAAATGCATTTGTGAGCTGGCACCCAGGAGCGGCGCTGATAAAAGCCAAAAAACCCAGCTGAAAGCAGTGGCTGCTCCGTCACATGATGGGGATTAAAAGAGCAAAATGGTAAAAGGGTGCAGTAGTGCGCCCTCCCGGGACAAAAAGCTTACAGCACCTGGTATTCCCAGGCGGTCTCCCCCCCATCCAAAAGTACTAACCCAGGCCCGACCCTGCTTAGCTTCCGAGATCAGACGAGATCGGACTGTTCAGGGTGTATGGCCGTAAGCCACACACTAGTCTCATCACAGCCCTTTTATGCAGTGGAGCAGCTGCGTGGCGCTTTCTCCGTGAATATCCTCCATTGTTTGGTTGTTTGAAAAATGATTGATTGATTGATTGATTGATTTCATTGACTTTTTTTTTTGCTCAAAGCTCCTTTTTTATGTTATTGCAGTTGTTGCAAATCAATGAGCCGTCTATTGAAATGCTAAAAGGTGAACGTTGACAATTATTGTCTGTTCACCGGGGGACAATTTTTGTCTTTTCATTTTTTACGGGGGGAAAGGGCCCAAAAAAATGAGGCCCTCAAACCCCAGTGGAAAAACCCCAGGAACATACACACACTCACTACTCCAAGCAAACAAAATGCAGCAGTTAAAAAAGCCACCTGCTGCATGATTATTTACATATGTGTTTCAGCAACATCAACAATGGAGGATTTCACGGAGAAAGCGCCACGCAGCTGCTCCACTGCATAAAAGGGCTGTGATGAGACTAGTGTGTGGCTTACGGCCCAAACCCCTGAACACGCCGATCTCGTCTGATCTCGGAAGCTAAGCAGGGTCGGGCCTGGTTAGTATTTGGAAAGGGGAGACGCCTGGGAATTCCAGGTGCTGTAAGCTTTTTGTCCAGGGGAGGGCGCACTACTGCACCCTTTTACCTTTTTTGCTTTTTTTAATCCTCATCAATGTGACGGAGCAGCCACTGCTTTCAGCGGGGTTTTCCCTGGCTTTTTCAGCGCCGCTCCGGGTGCCAGCTCACAATGCTTTTGAAAAGTGTGCAAAACCTCAGCGAGCCTCAGCCCTGCATGCCTGCTCCAACCCTTCCAGCCTAGTTTCCCAGCATTACAACTGCACTGTCTCTCCACCACCGAATCAAAGGCCCCTTGGACACATCTAAGTCTAGCCATGCCGAAAAACATCAGCAACTAAGAGAGACATCTTGCTAGAACGCGGCCCTGATTCCTCGTTCTGTTTTGTACTCTTCCAGAACCAATAAAATGTACGCAAGCACCGGGGAACATTTTTGTCTGCGCACACCTGTTGGAGATGAAAAATTGCACAGGTAAGAATTTACAGGAGAACAATGATTGATTGATTGATTGATTGATTGACACTTTAGTTGCTCAAAGCTCCTTTTTTATGTTATTGCAGTTGTTGCAAATCAATGAGCCGTCTATTGAAATGCTAAAATGTGAACGTTGACAATTATTGTCTGTTCATCTTCTTACAGGGGGAAGGCCAAAATGAGGCCCTCTAACCCAGTGGAAGACACCCCCAGGAACATACACACACTCACTTACTCCAAGCAAACAAAATGCAGCAGTTAAAGAAGCCACCTGCTGCATGATTATTGTACATATGTGTTTTCAGCAACATCAACAATGGAGGATATTCACGGAGAAAGCGCCACGCAGCTGCTCCACTGCATAAAAGGGCTGTGATGAGACTAGTGTGTGGCTTACGGCCATACCACCCTGAACACGCCCGATCTCGTCTGATCTTGGAAGCTAAGCAGGGTCGGGCCTGGTTAGTACTTGGATGGGAGGGGACCGCCTGGGAATACCAGGTGCCTGATAGCTTTTGTCCAGCGGAGGGCGCACTACTGCACCCTTTTACCATTTTGCTCTTTTAATTCCTCATCAATGTGACGGAGCAGCCACTGCTTTCAGCTGGGTTTCCTGGCTTTATCAGCGCCGCTCCTGGGTGCCAGCTCACAAATGCATTTGGACTAAGTGTGTCACAAACCTCAGCGAGCCTCAGCCCTGCATGCCTGCTCCAACCCTTCCAGCCTAGTTTCCCAGCATTACAACTGCACTGTCTCTCCACCACCGAATCAAAGGCCCCTTGGACACATCTAAGTCTAGCCATGCCGAAAAACATCAGCAACTAAGAGAGACATCTTGCTAGAACGCGGCCCTGATTCCTCGTTCTGTTTTGTACCCTTCCAGAACCAATAAACTGTACGCAAGCACCGGGGAACATTTTTGTCAATGAATGATTGATTGATTGGTTGATTGATTGATTGATTGATTGATTGATTGATTGATTGATTGACATTTTAGTTGCTCAAAGCTCCTTTTTTATGTTATTGCAGTTGTTGCAAATCAATGAGCCGTCTATTGAAATGCTAAAAGGTGAACGTTGACAATTATTGTCTGTTCACCTTTTTACAGGGGGAAGGCCAAAATGAGGCCCTCTAACCCAGTGTGAAGACACCCCCAGGAACATACACACACTCAATTACTCCAAGCAAAAACAAAATGCAGCAGTTAAGAAGCACCTGCCTGCATGATTATTTGACATATGTGTTTTCAGCAACATCAACAATGGAGGGATATTCACGGAGAAAAGCGCCACGCAGCTGCTCCACTGCATAAAAGGGCTGTGATGAGACTAGTGTGTGGCTTACGGCATACCACCTGGAACACGCCCGATCTTGTCTGATCTTGGAAGCTAAGCAAGGGTCGGGCCTGGTTAGTACTTGGATGGGAGACCGCCCTGGGGAATACAGGTGCTGTAAGCTTTTTGTCCAGCGGAGGGCGCACTACTGCACCCTTTTTACCATTTTTGCTCTTTAATCCTCATCAATGTGACGGAGCAGCCCACTACTTTCAGCTGGGTTTCTGGCTTTTATCAGCGGCCGCTCCCTGGGTGCCAGCTTCACAAATGGCATTTGGACTAAGTGTGTCACAAACCTCAGCGAGCCTCAGCCCTGCATGCCTGCTCCAAACACTCCAGCCTAGTTTCCCAGCATTACAAACTGCCCCCCCCCCCCCACAAAAAAACTGTCTCTCCACCACCGAATTCAAAGGCCCTTGGACACATCTAAGTCTAGCCATGCCGAAAAACATCAGGCAACTAAGAGAGAAATCTTGCTAGAACGCGGCCCTGATTCCTCGTTCTGGTTTTGTTACCCTTCCAGAAACCAATAAACTGTACGCAAGCCACCGGAAAACATTTTGTCTGCGCCACACCTGTGGGAGATGAAAAATTGCACAGGTAAGAATTTTTACAGGAGAACAATGATTGATTATTGACAGTTTAGTTGCTCAAAGCTCCTTTTTTATTCGATGCAGTTGTTGCAAATCAATGAGCCGTCTATTGAAATGCTAAAAGGAGTGAAACGTTGACAATATTGTCTGTTCACCTTTTTACGGGGGGAAGGCCAAAATGAGGCCCTCTAACCAGTGGAAGGACACCCCAGGAACATAAGCACACTCACTTACTCCAAGCAAACAAAATGCAGCAGTTAAAGAAGCCACCTGCTGCATGATTAAGTACATATGTGTTTTCCAGCAACATCAACAATGGAGGATATTCACGGAGAAAGCGCCACGAAGCTGCTCCACTGCATAAAAGGGCTGTGATGAGACTAGTGTGTGGCTACGGGCCTACCACCCTGAACACGCCGATCTCGTCTGATCTCGGAAGCTAAGCAGGGTCGGGCTGGTTAGTACTTGGATGGAGACCGCCTGGGAATACCCCCCCAAAAAAAAAAAAAAAAAATTACAGGTGCTGTAAGTTTTTGTCCAGCGGAGGGCGCACTACTGCACCCTTTTTACCATTTTGCTCTTTTAATCCTCATCCAAGGTGACGGAGCAGCCACTGTCTTCAGCTGGGTTTCCTGGCTTTTATCAGCGCCGCTCCTGGGTGCCAGCTCACAAATGCATTTGACTAAGTGTGTCACAAACCTCAGCGAGCCTCAGCCTGCATGCCTGCTTCCAACCCTTCCAGCCTAGTTTCCCAGCATTACAAACTGCACTGTCTCTCCACCACGAATCAAAAGGGCCCCTTGGACACATCTAAGTCTAGCCATTCCGAAAACATCAGCAACTAAGAGAGACATCTTGCTTAGAACGCGGCCCTGATTCCTCGTTCTGTTTTGTACCCTTCCAGAACCAATAAACTGTACGCAAGCAACCCCCCCGGGAAAATTTTTGTCTGGGCACACCTGTTGAGAGGAAAAAATTGCACAGAAAGAATTTACAGAGAACAATGATTGATTTATTGACATTTTAGTTGCTCAAAGCTCCTTTTTTATGTTATTGCAGTTGTTGCAAAATCAATGAGCCGTCTATTGAAATGCTTAAAAGGTGAACGTTGGACAATATTGTCTGTTCACCTTTTTACGGGGGAAGGCCAAAATGAGGCCCTCTAACCAGTGAAGACACCCCCAGAACATACACACACTCATTACTCCAAGCAACAAAATGCAGCAGTTAAAGAAGCCACCTGCTGCATGATTATGTTACATATGTGTTTTCAGCAACATCAACAATGGAGGATATCACGGAGAAAGCGCCACGCAGCTGCTCCACTGCATAAAAGGGCTGTGATGAGGACTGGTGTGTGGCTTACGGCCATACCACCCTGAACACGGCACGATCTGTCTGATCTCGGAAGCTAAGCAGGGGGGCCTGGTTAGTACTTGATGGAGACGCCTGGGAATACCAGGTGCTGTAAGCTTTTGTCCAGCGGAGGGCGCACTTACTGCAACCCTTTTACCATTTGCTCTTTTAATCCTCATCATGTGACGGAGCAGGCCACTGCTTTAAGCTGGGTTTCTGGTTTTATCAGCGCCGCTCCTGGGTGCCAGCTCACAAATGCATTTGGACTAAGTGTGTCACAAACCTCAGCGAGCCTCAGCCCTGCATGCCTGCTCCAACACTTCCAGCCTAGTTTCCAGCATTACAAATGCACTGTCTCTCCACCACCGAATCAAAGGACCCTTGGACACATCTAAGTCTAGCCATGCCGAAAAAAACATCAGCACACTAAGAGAGACATCTTGCTAGAACGCGGCCCTGATTCCTCGTTCTGTTTTGTACCCTTCCAGGAACAATAAACTGTACGCAAGGCACCGGGGAATAATTTTTGTCTGCGCACACCTGTTGGGAGATGGAAAAATGCACAGGTAACGAATTTACAGGAGAACAATGATTGATTTATTGACAGTTAGTTGCTCAAAGCTCCTTTTTTATGTTATGCAGTTGTGCAAATCAATGAGCCGTCTATTGAAATGCTAAAAGGTGAACGTTGACAATTATTGTCTGTTCACCTTTTTACAGGGGGGAAGCCAAAATGAGGCCCTCCTAACCCAGTGGAAGACAACCCCCAGGAACATACGCAACCATCACTTTCTCCAAGCAAAACAAAAATGCAGCAGTTAAAGAAGCCACTGCTGCATGATTAATGTAATATGTGTTTTCAGCAACATCAACCAATGGAGGATATTCACGTGAGAAAGCGCCACGCAGCTGCTCCACTGCATAAAAGGGCTGTGATGAGACTAGTGTGTGGCTTACGGCCATACCACCTGAACACGCCCGATCTAGTCTGATCTCGGAAAGCTAAGCAGGGTCGGGCCTGGTTAGTACTTGGATGGGAGACCGCCTGGGAATACCAGGTGCTGTAAGCTTTTTGTCCAGCGGGAGGGCGCACTACTGCACCCTTTACCATTTTGCTCTTTTAATCTCATCAATGTGACGGAGCAGCCACTGCTTTCAGCTGGGTTTCCTGGCTCTTTATCAGCGCCGCCTCCTGGTTGCCAGCTCACAATGCATTTGGACTAAGTGTGTCACAACCTCAGCGAGCCTCAGCCCTGCATGCCTGCTCCAAAACACTTCCAGCCTAGTTTCCAGCATTACAAATGCACTGTCTCTCCACCCACCGAATCAAAGGCCCGGGACAAATCTAAGTCTAGCCATGCCGAAAACCATCAGCAACTAGAGAGACATCTTGCTAGAACGCGGCCTGATTCCTCGTTTTTTTTTTTTTATGTTTTTGTACCCTTCCAGAACGAAAAACTGTACGCAAGCACCGGGAACTTTTTGTCTGCGCACACCTGTTGGGAGATGAAAAATTGCACAGGTAAGAATTACAGGAGGAAAATGATTGATTATTTACATTTAGTTGCTCAAAGCTCCTTTTTTATGTTATTGCAGGGTTGTGCAAATCAAATGAGCCGTCTATTGAAATGCTAAAAGGTGAACGTTGACAATTATTGTCTGTTCACCTTTTTACGGGGGGAAGGCCCAAAATGAGGCCCTCTAACCAGTGGAAGACACCCCCCCCTCCCCCCCAGGAACATACGCACACTCACTTACTCCAAGCAAACAAAAATGCAGCAGTTAAAAGGAAGCCACCTGCTGCATGATTAATGTACATATGTGTTTGCAGCAAACATCAACAAAGGGAGGATATTCACGGAGGAAGCGCCACGCAGCTGCTCACTGCATTAAAAGGGCTGTGATGAGACTAGTGTGTGGCTTACGGCCATACCACCCTAAAACACGCCCGATCTCGTCTGATCTCGGAAGCTAAGCGGGGTCGGGCCGGGTTAGTACTTGGATGGGAGACCGCCTGGGAATACCAGGTGCTGTAAGCTTTTGTCCAGCGGAGGGCGCACTACTGCACCCTTTTACCATTTTGCTCTTTAATCCTCATCATGGTGGGACGGGAGCAGCCACTGCTTTCAGGCTGGTTTCCTGGCTTTTATCAGCGCCGCTCCTGGGTGCCAGCTCACAAATGCATTTGGGACTAAGTGGGGTCACAAACCTCAGCGAGCCTCAGCCCTGCAATGCCTGCTCCAAACACTTCCAGCCTAGTTTCACAGCATTACAACTGCACTGTCTCTCCACCACCGTGAATCAAGGCCCCTTGGACACATCGTAGTCTAGCCATGGCCGAAAACATCAGCACACTAAGAGAACATCTTGCTAGAACGCGCCCTGATTCCTGCTTCTGTTTTGTACCTATCCAGAACCAATAAACTGTGGCGCAAGCACGGGAAGCGATTTTTGTCTGCGCACACCTGTTGGGAGATGAAAATTGCTAAGAAGGAGGGGGGTAGACTTTACAGGAAGACAATGATTGATTGATTGATTGATTGATTTTCTTTTATTGACATGTTAGTTGCTCAAAGCTCCTTTTTTGTTATCAGAACATGATTGGATTTATTGACATTTTTAGTTGCTTCAAACTCCCTTTTTTATGTTATTGGCATGTTAGTTTGCAAATCAATGAAGCGTCTATTGAATGCCTAAAGGTGAACTTTGACAATTACATTTGTTGGCTGTTCACCTTTTTACAGGGGGGAAGGCCAAATTGAGGCCCTCTAACCGCATTGGAAGACACCCCAGAACTACAACACACTCACTTACTCCAAGCAACCACAATGCAGCAGTTTAAAGAAAGCCACCTGCTGCATGATTATGTACATATTTGTTTTCAGCAACATCAACAATGGAGGATATTCACGGAGACGCGCACACGCAGCTTCCTCACTGCATAAAGGGGCTGTGATGAGGACTAGTGTGTGGCTGTACGGCATACCCCTGAACACGGACCCTATCTCGTCTGATCTCGAAGCTAAGCAGGGTCGTTCCTGGTTAGTACTTGGATGGGAAGACGCGCTGGAATACCAGTGCTGTTAAGCATTTTTGTCCAGCGGAGGGCGCACTACTTGCACCCTTTTTACCATTTTGCTCTTTTAATCCTCATCAATGTGACGGAGCAGCCCACTGCTTTTCAGCTGGTTTCCGGGCTTTTATCAGCGCCGCTCCTGGGTGCCAGCTCACAAATGCATTTGGACTAAAGTGTGTCACAAACACTCAGCGAAGCCTCAGCCCTACATTAGCTGCTCCCACCCTTCCAGCCTAGTGTGTCCCAGCATTACAACTGCACTGTCTCTCCACCACTAAATCCAAAGGCCCCTTAGGACACATCTAAGTCTAGCCATGCCGAAAACATCAGCAACTAAGAGAGACATCTTGCTAGAACGCGGCCCTGATTCCTCGTTCTGTTTTGTACCCTTCCAGAACCATAAACTGTGTACGCAAGCACCTGGAACAGTTTTGTCTGCGCACACCTGTTGGGAGGATGAAGAAATTGCACAGGGTAAGAAATTTACAGTGAACAATGATTGATGTTATTGACATTAGTTCAAAGACAAGCTCCTTTTTATGTTGATTGCAGTTTGGTTGCCAATCAATGAGCCGTCTATTGACATGCTAAAGAGGTGAACGTTGACATTATTGTCTGTTCCCCTTTTTACTGGGGGAAGAGCCAAAATGAGGCCTCTAGCCAGTGGAAGACACCCCCAGGACATTACACACACTCACTTACTCCAAGCAAACAAATGCAGCAGTTTAAAGAAGCCACCTCTGCATGATTAGATTGTACATATAGATGTTTTAGGGAACATCAACAATGGAGGATATTCACGGAGAAGCGCCACGCAGCTGCTCCACTGCATAAACTGCTGTGGATGAGAAATAGTGTGGTGGCATTACGGCCATAAAACACCCTGACACACGCCCGATCTCGTCTGATCTCGGAAGCTAAGCAGGGTCGGCCTGGTTGTACTTGGTTGGTAACGCGCCTGGGAATACCGAGGTGCTGTAAGCTTTTTTGTCCGAGTGGGCGCACTACTGCACCCTTTTACCATTTTTGCTCTTTTAATCCTCATCATGTGCATGAGCGACCACTGCTTTCAGCTGTGTTTTCCTGGCTTTTGATCAGCGCCGCTCCTGGGTGCCAGCTCACAATGCATTTGGACTAAGTGTGTCACAACCTCAGCGAGCCTCAGCCCTGCATGTCCTGCTCCAACACTTCCAGCCTAGTTCCCAGCATTACAACGTGCACTGTCTCCCCACCACCGAATCAAAGCCCTTGGACACATCTAAGTCTAGCCATGCCGAAAACATCAGCACTAAGAAGAACATCTTGCTAGAAACGCGTGCCGCTGATTCCTCGTTCTGTTTTGTACCCTTCCAGAACCACTAACTAGTGACGCAAGGCACCGGGGAACATTTTTTGTCGTGGGCGCACACCTGTTGGGAGATGAACAAAATGTGCCCAGGGAAGAATTAACAGGAGGAACAATGGTTGATATTGATTGTACATTTTAGTTGCTCAATCCCTTTTTATATGTTATTGCAGTTGTTGCAAATCAGTGCTCCGTCTATTGAAATGCTAAAAGGTTTAGACGTTGACAATTATTTTCGGTTCCCTTTTACGGGGAGGAAGGCCAAAATGAGGCCCTCTAACCCAGTGGAAGACACCCCAGGAAACATACACACACTCACTTACTCCAAGCAACAAAATGCAGCAGTTAAGAAGCCACCGTGCTGCATGATTATTGTACATATAGTTTATTTCATCAAGCATCATGATGGATATTCACGGAGAAAGCGCCACGCAGCTTGCTCCACTGCATAAAAGGGCTGTGATGAGACTAGTGGTGTTGGTGGCTTACGGCCATACCACCCTGAACACGCCCGATCTCGTCTGATCTCGGAAGCTAAGCAGGGTCGGGCCTGGTGTTATAGTACTTGGTTGGTGAGACCGCCGGGAATACCAGGTGCTGTAAGCTTTTTGTCCAGAGGGGCGCACTACTGCACCCTTTTACCGATTTTGCTCTTTTTAATCCTCATCATTGTTGACGGACCGCCACTGCTTTTCAGCTGGGTTCCTGGCTTGTTATCACAAGCGCTCCTGGGTGCCCAGCTCAAAATGCATTTGGACTAGTGTTTCACAAACCTCAGCGATCTCAGCCTGCCTGCCTGCTCCACCACTCCAGCCTAGTTTCACAGCATTACAACTAGCACTGTCTCTCCACCACCGAATGCAAAGGCCACCTGACCCAATCTGAAGTCTAGACCATGCCGAAAACGATCAGCACTAAGATAGACCTCTTGCTAGACGCGGCCCTGATTCCTCGTTCTGTTTTGGTATTCAGGAAGCCAAGGGGGCCCTTCCAGAACCAAATAAACGGTACAGCAGCACCGGGGAACATTTTTGTCTGCGCACACCTGTTGGGAGGAGATGAAATTGCACAGGTAGAATTTTACAGGAAACATGATTGATTATGACATTTTTAGTTGCTCAAAGGGCTCCTTTTTATGTTTTGCAGTTGTTGCAGTCGATGATCTGTCTTTGAAGCTAAAAGTTGGGACTTTGACAATTGGTTTGTCTGTTCACCTTTACGGGGGTAAGCCAAAATGAGGCCCTCTAACTATGCAACAAAGAGACAGCCCCAGAACAATACACCCTCACTTACTCGCAAGCAAGCAGAATGCGGCAGTTAAAGAAGCATACTGCTGCATGGATTATGTTGGTAGCATATGTGTTTTCAGCAACATCACAATGAGGGCTCTTCACGGAGAAAGCCCACGCGCTCTCCACATAGCATAAAAATGCTGTTGATATACTAGTGTGTGGCTTATGGCCATACACAACCATTGAACACGCCGTATGTTCTTCGTTGATCTTGGAAGCTAAGACAGGATTCGGGCCTGGTTAGTACTTGGAATGGGAGACCGCGCTGGGAAATACCAGAGTTCTGTAGCTTTTTGTTCCCGCGAGCGGTGCGCGCTACTGCACCCTTTACGAGTTTTGCTCCTTAATCCTGCATCAACGAATGTGACGGAGCAGCCGACTGGCTTTCAGCTGGTTTCCTGCTTTTATCAGCCCCGTGCTTCACTGGGTGAAGCTCCAACTTGCATTTGGTGACTAAGTGTGTCACATAACCTCAGCGAGCTCATGCCCTGCATGCCATGCGTCCCAACACTTCCAAGCCTAGTTTCCCAGCCGTTACAACTGCACTGTCTCCCACCATCGAATCAAAGGCCACCTTGGACAATCTAAGTCTAGCCATGCCGAAACTCACAACTAGAGAGACCTATGCTAAGAACCGCGGCCCTGATTCCTGCGTTCTGTTTTTGTTACTATCCAGAACCGAATAAACTGGTACTCAAGCACACTGAAGAGACGATTTTTGTCTTGTCGCACACCTGTTGGGGAGATAGACGAAATGCACAGGTAAGCATTTGCGATAGAAGCAATGGCTTGATTGATTGATTGATTTATTGATTTATTTGACTTTGTTGACTCAAAGCTCCTTTTTTATGTTATTGCATTTGTTGCAACATCAATGAGCCGTCTATTGAAATGCTAAAAGGTGAACGTTGACGATTATTGTCTGTTGCACTTTTACTGGTGAGGCCAAATGAGGCCATGCTAACGCCAGTGGAATACACCCCAGAGAACATACACACCCTCCTTACCCAAGCCAACAAAATGCGCAGTTAAAGGGAGCACCTGCTGCATGATTATTGTACATATGATGTGTTTCAGCGACATCAACAGTGGAGGATAGTCATGAGGAAGCGTCACCATCTACTACCACGCATAAATGGCGGTTATGGACTAGCGTGTGGCTTACGCGCATAGCGCACAACAGACTGAACACGGGGGCCCTATCTGCGTGATGATCTCGGAAGCTAACTAGTTCGGTGTTGTGTTAGTACGTTGTTGTGGGAGACCGCGCTGGATAGCCAGGGTGGTAACTGATAAGTGCCTTTTTTTCCAGCGGAGGCGCACTACTGTCACCCTTTTACCTTTGCTCGTTTAGATCCTCAGTCACGTGACGGAAGCAGCCACTGCTTTCACTGGGTTTTCCTGGCTTTTATCAGCGCCGCTCCTGGGTGCGCAGCTCACAAATGCATTTGACGTACGTTGTCACAAACCTCCGCGAGCCTCAAGCTGCCGTGCCTGCTCCACACTTCCTCCTGAGTTTCCGAGTCATTACAAACTGCACTTTCTCTCACCACCGAATCGAGCCCCTTGTACACATCCTAGAGGTCTAGGCGCATTCTAGAAAGACATCAGCAACTAAGAGACATCTTGCTAGAAACCGCTGCCCCTATTCCTCTTTCTTTTTTGTACCCTTCCAGAAACAATAAACTGTACGCAAGCACGGGGAACATTTTTTGTCCGTGCGCACACCTGTTGGAGATGAAAATTGCACAGAGTAAGAATTTACAGGAGAACAAATGATTGATTGATTTGTATTGATTTAGTGATTTATTGACATTTTAGTTTCTCAAAGTGCTCCTTGTATTATGTATTGCAGGGTTGTTGGCAAAAATCAATGGACCGTCTACTTGAATGCTAAGAACGGTTGAACGTTGACAATTATGTCTGTTCACCTTTTTACGGGGGAACGGCAAAATGAGGCCCTCTCAACCCAGATGGGAAGACCCCCCAGGGAGCACCTTACACCTCACAACTTACTCCAAGCAAACAAAATGCAGCAGTTGCAGAAGCCACCTGCTGACAGAGTTAGTTGTACATGATGTGTTTTCAGGAAACATCAACATGGAGGATATTCATCACGGAGAAACGCACCAGGGGGGGGGAGGGAGGTGAGCATGCTGCTCCACTGCCTAAAAGGGCTGTGATGAGACTATTGTTTTGGCTTACGGCATACCACCACTAGTAACAATGGCCCGATCTGTCTTGATCTTCGGAAGCTAAGTGCAGGGTCGGGCTTAGTTATGTACTTGGATGGGAGACTCGCGGGAATACCAGGTGCTGTAAGCTTTTTGTCCGCGGAGGGCGCTCTACTGCACCCTTTTACCATTTTGCTCTTTGTAATCCTCCTCAACGTGACGGCAAGCAGCACTGCTTTCAGCTGGTTTCCTGGCTTTTATCAGCCGCCGCTCCTGGGTTGCCGGGCTCACAATGCATTTGGGACTAAGTGTGGTCACAAACCTCACGAGCCTCAGCCCTGTCATTCCTGCTCCAACACATCGCAGGCCTAGTTTCCCACCTTACAAACTGCCACTGTCTCTCCACCCCGAATCAAGATTCCCCTTATGAACCCATCTAGTCTAGCCTATCGAAAACATCAGCAACTAATAGAACATTTGCTGATAACGTCGGCCCTGATTCCTCGTTCTGTTTTGTTCCCTTCCAGAACAGATAAACTGTACGCAGCACCGGGGGGAACATATATTTGTTCTGCGCACACCTGTGTGGGAGATGAAAAATCTGCACAGGTAGGAATTTTCGGAGACATGATTGAGTTTATATGACATTTTAAGTTGGCTCAAAGCTCCTTTGTTTTATGTTATTGCGGGTTGCGGAATCAATTACCGTCTATTGAAAGCTAAAAGGTGACGTTTGACAAATTATTTTCTGTTCACCTTTTGACGTGGGGAAGGACAAGAATAGGCCCTCCAACCCAGTGGAGAACACCCGCAGAGAGCATACACACATCTCACTTACTCCGAAGCAAACAAAATGCGAGCAGTAAGAGGCACTGCTGCATGATTAATGTACAATGTGTTTTCAGCAACATCAAATGGGGGAATAAGAAATTTGGTAGGATATTCACGGAGACAAGCGCCATGCAGCTTGCTCCACTGCATAAAGTTCATGGTGTGATGAGACTATGTGTTGCCCTTACGGCATACCACCCTGAACACAGCCCAGATCTCTCTGATCTCGGAAGCTAGCGGCGGGCCCTGGTATAGTACTTTGCTGGGGGAGACCGCCTGGGTAATACGCGGGGGGTGCTTAGAATAAGCGTTTTTTGGTCCAGCGGAGGGCGCGCTAACTGCACCCTTTTACCATTATTTGCTCTTTTAAAACTTCTCATCAGCTGGACGTAGCAGTCCACTGCTTTCGTGGCGAGCTGGGTTTCCTGGCTTTTATCAGCCCACGCTCCTGGGTGCCAGGCTCACAAATCATTTTGGACTAAGGTGCAAAAACCCTCAGCGAGCCTCAGCCTGCGTTCCTGCATCAACACTTCGCGGATCCTATTTTCCGCGACAATACGAACTGCACTGTCTCTCCGACCACCGAATCAAAGAGCCCCTTTGACACATCGAGTCTAGCCATGCCGAAAAACATCAAGCAGCTATGATAGGCAAAATCTGCTAGACACGCCGCCCGTAATTCATCGTTCTGTTTTGTACCCTTCCATAACCAATAACCGGTAGCGCAGGCACCGTGAACGTTTGTTTGTCTTCGCACCACCTGTTGTAGATGAAAAATTGGCTAAGGGAATTAATTTACAGGGGACAGAATGATTACCTTTCTTGATTGGATGATTTGATGACTTTTAGTTGCTCAAGCGCCTTTTTGTTGTTATTGCAGTTGTGCAAATCATGAGCCTCTATTGTGAAATGCTCAAGAATGTGAACGTTTGAACATTAATTGGGTCTGTACCCTTTTTACTGTTTGAAGGCAAAATTAGGGCCCTGCTAACCCATTGGAAGACACCTCCAGGAACATACACACACCTCACTTACTCCAGCAACAAAATGCAGCAGTTAAAGAGCCATCCTGCTTCAATGATTGGAGGTTGGTACATATGAATGTTTTCGCGAGCCATCAACAATAGGAAAGGATATTCGACGGAACGCGCGCAGCGACAGCTGCTCCCACTGCATAAGGGGGCTGTGTGAGCTAGTGGGTTGCTTAACGGCCATAGGAGACCACCACTGAACACAAGCCCGTCCTCGTCTGGATCTCGAAAGTCTAAGCAAGGGTCCGGTGGCCTGTTATAATGTGGATGGTGGATACCAGCCTGGGAATACCAGGTGCTTGTTAAGCAAATTTTGTCCAGCGGAGGGCGCGCTACTGCAGCCCTTTTACCCATTTTTTGCTCTTTTAATCCTCATCAAAGCGTGACGGAGCAGCCCTGCTTTTCAGCTGGGTTTTGCCTGGGCTTTATCAAGCGCCGCATCCGTTTGACCAGCTGCACAAATGCATTTGGACTAAGTGTGTCACAACCTCACGGCCTCCAGCCCTATCATGCTGCTGGCCAACACTTCCACCTAGTTCCAGCATCACAACTGGCACTGTCCCTCTCCCACCACCGAATCAAGTGGCCCGCTTGGACACCTACATAAGTCTAGCCGTTCCAAACATCACAACTTTCCGTCCAGACGAAAGAGGGAGGATTTGTCTCCCCAATACAAAACGATCACCGTTTCCGCAGTTAGTGAAAAGTTTGAATCGTCAGTCCTGAAGAGTGATGATTTGCTCCCGCAAACACAAACGAGCCCCGTTTGCGGCTGTTATCCTGAAAAAGTTGTTTCGTCAGACTGAAAATCGTGAGATTTGCTCCCGCACACAAAACGTGCACCGTTTTGCGCGAAGTTAGTTGAAAAGTTTTTTCGTCATACTGAAAGAGTGGATTTGCTCCCCGCAAAACACAAAACGTAGCACCGGTTTGCTGCAGTTAGTGAAAAAGTTGCATCTTCAGGCTGAAAGAGTGAGGATTTGCTCTCGCACCACAAACGAGCACCGTTTGCGACGTTAGTGAAAAAGGATGTTTCGGTCGTGACGAAGAGTGATGATTTGCCTCCCGCAACACAAAACGAACCATTTGCGCGTTTACTGTGAAAAAGTTTTTTTCGTAAGACTGACAAAGAGTGAGGATTTGCTATCCCGCAACACAAACGAGCACCGGTTTGGCGTGCAGTTAGTGAGAAAGTTGCATCGTACACTTAAAAGAGTTGAGGAGTTGCTCCCGGCGCACACACAAAAGGGGGCGAAGGCACCGTTTGACAAGCAGTAGTGGAAAAAAATGCTTCGTCAGACTGAACGAGTTAGATTTTGGCTCCCGCAACACACACGAGTACCTGTTGCGGCATTTATTGAAAAAGGTATGCATCGTTCAGGACTGTAAAGAGTGAGGATTTTCTCCCTCAACATAAAACGAGCACCGTTTGCGTAGTTAGTGAAAAGTGCATCGGGCAGACTGAAAGAGTAGATATTTGGTTTCGGGGCCGCAAACACAAAACGAGCGCCGTTTGCGCAGGTTAGTGAAAAGTTGTTTCGTCTACTGGAAGAGAGTTGAGGATTTTCCTCCCTCAAACACGAACGGCACCGTTTGCGCTTTACTGAAAAAGTTGTTTCTTCAACTGAAAGAGTGGAGATTTGCTCCCGCAAAGCCCAAAATAGCACCGTTTGCGCTGTGGACTAAGCAATTGGTTCGTACAGACTGAAAATAGTGAGGGGAGTTCCTCACAAATTACAAAACACGCACCGTTTGCGCTGTTATTGAAAATTTGCAATCGTCAACTGAAAGGGTTAGGATTTGCTCCCGCAAACGATGAACTAGCACCGTGTATTGCTGTAGTTAGGAACAACAGTTGTCATCGTCAGACTGAAAGATGTGATGATTTGCTCCCGCACACAAAAATGACCACCGTTTCCGCAGTTTATGAACAGTTGAACTCGTCATACTGAAGAGGAGGATTTCCTCCACAATACAGAAAGAAGCACGTTTGCGCTGTTAGTGAAAAAGTTGCCTGTGCAGGGGTCATATACTAAGGTGTTTAGGATTTGCTCCCGCAAACTAAAACGCGAACACTTGTGCGTAGATTATGAAAGTTGCAATCGTCGCCTGAACTCGGAGTGAGGATTTGCTCCGCAACACAAAACGATCACCGTTTCCGTGCAGTAGTGAAAAAGTGGCTTTAGTCAGACTGAAAGAGTGAGGATTTGCTCCCGGGGGAATCACAAACGAAACACACGTTTTCGCTGTTACTGAAAGAAGGTGTTTCGTCAGACTGTGTAAGAGTGAGGATGTTGCTCCCGCAAACACAAAACGAGCACCGTTTTGGCGCAGTTAGTGAAAAAGTTGTCTTCCTCGACTGAAAGAGAGGATTTGCTTCACCGCCAAACACAAACGAGCACCGTTTGCGCTGTTACTGAAAAAGTTGTTTCGTCAGACTGAAATAGGGAGGATTTGCTCCCGCGAGAATCAAAACGAGCACCGTTTTGCGCAGTTAGTGAAAAAGTTTATCGTCAACCTGAAAGAGTGAGGATTTGCTCCCGCAAAACACAAAACGAGCACCGTTTGCGCTGTTACTGAACAGTTTAGTTTTTCGTCAGACTGAAAGAGTGAGGATTTGCTCCCCGCAAACACAAACGAGCACCGTTTTTGCGCAGTTAGTAAAAAGTTGTTGCGTCAGACTGAAGAGTGAGGATTTGCTCCCGCAAACACAAAACGAGCAACCGTTTGCGCAGTTAGTGAAAAGTTGCATCGTCAGACTGAAGAGTGAGGATTTGCTCCCGCACACACAAACGAGCACCGTTTGCGCAGTTAGTGAAAAAGCATGTTTCGTCAGACTGAAAGAGTGGAGGATTTGCTCCCTCAAACACAAAACGAACATAAGGAGGTGGAGGGGAGTTTGCGCTGTTACTGAAAAAGTTGTTTCGTCAGACTGAAAAGTGAGGATTTGCTCCACACCAACACAAAACGGCACCGTTTGCGCAGTTAGTGAAAAACGTGATTGCATCGTCAGACTGAAAGAGTGAGGATTTGCTCCCGCGCACACAAAACGAGCACCGTTGTGCGCAGTATGTTAGAAAAATTTGCTCGTCAGACTAAAGGAGTGAGGATTTGCTCCCGCAAAGCCAAAACGAGCACCGTTGCGCTGTTACTGAACAAAGTTGAAGTCGTCAGACTGGAAAGAGTGAGGATTTGCTCCCGCAAACACAAACGAGCACCGTTTGCGGCCAGGTATGAAAAAGTTTTCATAGTCCGGACTGAAAGAGTGAGATTTGCTCCGCGCAAACCACAAAACGAGTCACCGTGTTTGCGCGATTAGTGAAAAAAGTTGCATCGTCAGACTGAAAGAGTGAGGAGTTGCTCCTACAGCAACACAAAACGAGCACCGTTTGCGCAGTTATTGAAAAGTTGTTTCGTCAGACTGAAGAGTGAGGATTTGGCTCCCGCAACACAAACGAACAACGTTTGCGCTGGTTACTGAAATCATTTGAATCGTCAGACTGAAGAGTGAGGATTTGGTCCCGCAAACAACAAAACGCCACCTTTGCGCTGTTACTATAAAAACGTTTTTTTTCGTCAGACTGAAAGAGTGGGGGATTTGGCCTCCCGCAAATACAAAAAGAGGACCGTTTCCACAGTTTAGTGAAAAAGTTTGCATCGTCAGACTGAAGAGTGAGTAATTTTGCTCCGCAAACAAACAGAGCACCATTTGCGCAGTTAGTGAAAAAGTTGGTTCGTCAGACTGAAACGGTGAGGATTTGCTCCCGCAAATACAAACGAGCACCGTTCCGCAGTTAGTGAAAAGTTGCATCGTCAGACTGAAAGAGTGAGGATTTGTCTCCCGCAAACACAAAACGAGCACCGTTTGCGCATTGGGTTGAAAAAGTTGTTTCCTCAGACTGAAAGAGTGAGGATTTGTCTCCCGCAACTAAAAACGAGCACCGGTTTGCGCTGTTATGAAAAAGTTCTTTGTCAGACTTAAAGAGTGAGGATTTTGGCTCCCAGCAATCACAAACCGAACCCGTGTTTCGCGCTGTTACTGAAAAAGTGTTTGCGTACAGACTGAAAGAGTGAGGATTTGCTCCCGCAATACAAACGAGCACCGTTTCCGCAGTTAGTGAAAAGTTGAATCGTCAGACTGAAAGAGTGAGGATTTGCTCCCGCAAACACAAGACGAGCACCGTTTGCGCAGTTAGTGAAAAAGTTCTTTTCATCGTACTGAAAGAGTGAGGATTTGCTCCCCACACAAGCAAACGAGCACCGTTTGCGCTAGTTAACTGAAAAAGTTAGTTTCGTCAGACTGAAAGGGGTGAGGATTTGCTCCCTGCAAACACAAACGAGCACCGGTTTTCGCAGTTAGTAAAAAGTTTGATCGTCCAGACTGAAAGAGTGAGGATTTCTTCCCGCAAACCAAAAACCGAGCCACCGTTTGCGCTGTTACTGAAAATATGGTTCGTCAGACTGAAAGAGTGGAGAAAAGATTTGCTCCCGTCAACACAAACGAGCACCGTTTGCGCCAGTTAGTGAAAAAGTTGTTTCGTCAGACTTGAAAGAGTGAGGATTTTGCTCCCGCAACACAACGAGCACCGTTTGCGGCAGTTAGTGAAAAAGTTGCAGTCGTCAGACTGAAAAGAGTGAGGATTTTGCTCTCGAGGGGAAGAAAAAGGAAGAAGACACACCAAAACGAGCACCGTTTTGCGAGCATTTAGTGGAAAATGGTTGTCGTCAAGACTGAAAGAGTGAGGATTTGGCTCCCCGCAAACACAACAACACGTTGCGCTGTTACTGAAAAAGTTGTTTCCGTACCTGAAGAGTTGAGGATTTGCTTCCCGCAAACCACAAAACGAGCCACCGTTTGCGCAGTTGTGAAAAAGTTGCTCGTCAGACTGAAGAGTGAGGATTTGCTCCCGCACAACACAAAACGAGCACCGTTTGCGCAGTTTATTGAAAAAGATTGCTCGTCAGACTGAAAGAGTGAGGATTTGCTCCCCAAGACACAGGGGAAACGAGCACCGTTTGCTGCAGTTTATTGAAAAATTTTAGCTTCGTCAGACTGAAAGAGTGAGGATTTGCTCCGCTCAACGATAAAACGAGCACCGTTTGCGTAGGTTAGTGAAAAAGTTGCATCGTCAGACTGAAAGAGTGAGGATTTGTTCCCGCAACCAAACGAGCACCGTTTGCGCATTTTATGATAAAAGTTGTTTCGATCAGACTGAAGAGTGAGGATTTGCTCCCGCAAAGCACAAACGGAGCACGTTTGCGCTTTTACTGAAAAAGTTGTTTCGTCAGACTGAAAGAGTGAGGATTTGCTCCCGCAAACACAAAACGAGCACCGTTATTGTGGCTGTTACTGAAAAAGTTGTTCGTCGAACTGAAATAGTGAGGATTTGCTCCAGCGAGAATACAAACAAGCACCGTTTGTCGCTGTTTTTAAAAGTTGCATCGTCAGACTGAAGAGTGAGGATTTGCTCCCGCAACATAAACACTGAGCACCGTTTGCGTAGTTAGTGAAACAAGTTGCTCGTGTCAGACTGAAAGGAGTGAGGATTTGCTCCGCAAACACAAAGACGAGCACCGTTTGCGCAGTTAGTGGAAAAGTTGAATCGTCAGACTGAAAGAGTGAGGATTTGCTCCCGCAATACTCAAACAAGAGGCACCGTTTGCGCTGTTAGTGAAGAAAGTGCATCCGTCAGACTGGAAAGGGTGAGGATTTGCTCCCGCAAACAAAACGAGACCCAGATGTGTGCGTATATTAGTGAAAAAGTTGATCGTCAGACTGAAAGAGTGAGGATTTGCTCCGCAAACACAAAACGAGCACCGTTTGCGCAGTTAGTGAAAAATTTGCCCGTCAGACAGAAAGAGTGAGGATTTGCTCCCGCAAACACAAAACGAGCACGTTTGCGCTGTTACTGAAAAAGTTGCTTCGTCAGACTGGAAAGAGTGAGGATTTGCTCCGCAAACACAAAAGAGCACCGTTTGCGCTGGTATGAAAAAGTTGCTTCATCAGACTGAAAAGTGAGGATTTGCTCCACAAACACAAACGAGCACCGTTTGCGCAGTTACTGAAAAAGTTGTATCGCCAGACTGAAAAAGTGAGGATTTGCTCCCGCAAAAAACAAAACGAGCACCGTTTGCGCAGCTTAGTGAAAAGTTGAATCGTCAGACTAAAAGAGTGAGGATTTGCTCCCGCAAACACAAAACGAGCACCGTTTGCGCAGTTACTGAAAAAGTTGCTTCATCAGACTGAAAGAGTGAGGATTTGCTCCCGTAAACACAAAACGAGCACCGTTTCCGCAGTTGGTGAAAAAGTTGCTTCGTCAGACTGAAAGAGTGAAGATTTGCTCCCGTAAAAACAAAACGAGCACCGTTTGCGCAGTTAGTGAAAAAGTTGTTTCGTCAGACTGAAAAGTGAGGATTTGCTCCCGCAATACAAAACGAGCACCGTTTGCGCTGTTAGTGAAAAAGTTGAATCGTCAAACTAAAAAGTGAGGATTTGCTCCCGCAAATACAAAACGAGCACCGTTTGCGCAGTTACTGAAAAAGTTGCTTCATCAGACTGAAAGAGTGAGGATTTGCTCCCGCAAACACAAATCGAGCACCGTTTGCGCAGTTAGTGAAAAATTTGCATCGTCAGACAGAAAGAGTGAGGATTTGCTCCCGCAAACACAAAACGAGCACCGTTTGCGCTGTTACTGAAAAAGTTGCTTCGTCAGACTGAAAGAGTGAGGATTCGCTCCCGCAAACAAAAAAACGAGCACCGTTTGCGCTGGTTACTGAAAAAGTTGTTCGTCAGACTGAAAAAGTGAGGATTTGCTCCCGCAAAACAAACCCAGCACCGTTTGCGCATGTTAGTGAAAAAGTTGAATCGTCAGACTGAAAAAGTGAGGATTTGCTCCCGCAAACACAAAACGAGCACCGTTTGCGCAGTTAGAAAAAAGTTGAATCATCAGACTGAAAAAGTGAGGGTTTGCTCCGCAAACACAAAACGAGCACCGTTTGCAGTTACTGAAAAAGTTGCTTCGTCAGACTGAAAGAGTGAGGATTTGCTCCCGCAAACACAAAACGGGGCACCGTTTGCGCTTGGTGAAAAAGTTGCTTCATCAGACTGAAAGAGTGAAGGGTTTGCTCCCGCAAACACAAACGAGCACCGTTTGCGCTGTTAGTGAAAAAGTTGTTCGTCAGACTGAAAGAGTGAGGATTTGCTCCCACAAACCAAAACGAGCACCGTTTGCGCAGTTTGAAAAAGTTGTTCATCAGACTGAAAAAGTGAAGATTTGCTCCCGCAAATACAAAACGAGCACCGTTTGCGCAGTTTAGTGAAAAAGTTGCTTCATCAGACTGAAGAGTGAGGATTTGCTCCCGCAAACACAAAACGAGCACCGTTTGCGCAGTTACTGAAAAAGTTGCATCGTCAGACTGAAAAAGTGAGGATTTGCTCCCGCAAATACAAAACGAGCACCGTTTGCGCAGTTACTGAAAAAGTTGTTCGTCAGACTTAAAAAAGTGAGGATTTGCTCCCGCAAAACAAAAAACGAGCACCTTTGCGTTGTTACTGAAAAAGTTGCATCGTCAGACTGAAAAGTTGAGGATTTGCCCCCGCAATAAAAACTAGCACCGTTTGCGCAGTTAGTGAAAAAGTTGTATCGTCAGACTGAAAGAGTGAGGATTTGCTCCCGCAAACACAAAACGAGCACCGTTTGCGCAGTTAGTGAAAAAGTTGTTTCGTCAGACTGAAAGAGTGAGGATTTGCTCCCGCAAACACAAAACGAGCACCGTTTGCGCTGTTACTGAAAAAGTTGTATCGTCAGACTGAAAAAGTGAGGATTTGCTCCCGCAAATACAAAACGAGCACCGTTTGCGCAGTTACTGAAAAAGTTGCTTCATCAGACTGAAAGAGTGAGGATTTGCTCCCGCAAACACAAATCGAGCACCGTTTGCGCAGTTAGTGAAAAATTTGCATCGTCAGACAGAAAGAGTGAGGATTTGCTCCCGCAAACACAAAACGAGCACCGTTTGCGCTGTTACTGAAAAAGTTGTATCGTCAGACTGAAAAGTGAGGATTTGCTCCCGCAATAACAAACCGAGCACCGTTTGCGCAGTTAGTGAAAAAGTTGAATCGTCAGACTAAAAGAGTGAGGATTTGCTCCCGCAAACACAAAACGAGCACCGTTTGCGCTGTTACTGAAAAAGTTGTATCGTCAGACTGAAAAAGACTGAAAGAGTGGGATTTTGCTCCCGCAAACACAAAAAGACACCGTTTTCGGTTACGAAAAATTGCTTCATCAGACTGAAAGAGTGAGGGGTTTGCTCCCGCAAAAACAAAAAGAGCACCGTTTGCGTTGAATTGAAAAGTTGCATCGTCAGACTGAAAAAGTGAGGGTTTGCCCCCCCAAACACAAAACGAGCACCGTTTGCGCAGTTTGAAAAAGTTGCTTCATCAGACTGAAAGAGTGAGGATTTGCTCCCGCAAACCAAAACGAGCACCGTTTGCGCTGTTACTGAAAAGATGTTTTTTCGTCAGACTGAAAATGAGGATTTGCTCCCCCCCCAAAACAAAAAGACACCGTTTGCGCGTTAGAAAAAGTTTTTTCGTCACCGAGAAATAAAAATTTGCTCCCAAATACAAAACGAGCACCGTTTGCGCAGTTAGTGAAAAAATTTTAATCGTCAGACTAAAAAAGGGGGAATTTTTTCCCCAAAAACAAAAAAGGCACCGTTTTCGCAGTTACTGAAAAGTTGCTTTGTCAGACTGAAAGAGTGAGGATTTGCCCCGCAAACAAAAACCCCTTTGCCCTGTTCTGAAAAGTTGCTTCGCAGACTGAAAGAGTGAGGATTTGCTCCCCAAACACAAACGAGCACCTTTTTCGCTGTCGAAAAAATTTTTCGTCAGACTGAAAAAGTGAGGGGTTTGCTCCCGCAAACACAAACAACACCGTTTTCGCTGTTACTAAAAATTTTCTTCTCAGACTGAAAAAGGGGATTGCCCCCCAAATACAAAACTAGCACCGGGTTTTCGAAATTTTGTGAAAAAATTGCTTCATCAGACTGAAAGAGTGAGGATTTGCTCCCGCAAACACAAAAAAGCACCGTTTTCGCTGTTACTAAAAAGTTGTATCGTCAGACTGAAAAAGTGAGGATTTGCTCCCGAAAAAAACAAAAAGACACCCTTTTCGCTTTACTGAAAAAGGGTTTTAAACGTCAGACTGAGAAAGTGAAGGATTTTCTCCCCAAATCAAAACGAGCCCCGTTTTCGCAGTTAGTAAAAAATTGTATCGCCAGACTTAAAAAGTGAGGATTTGCTCCCGCAAACACCAAAAAAGCACCGTTTGCGCTGTTACTGAAAAAGTTTTTTTTCGTCAAACCTGAGAAATGAAATTTTGCTCCCCCAAACACAAAACGAGCACCGTTTGGGGCATTTTGTGAAAAAGGGTTTAATCGTCAGACTAAAAAAGTGAGGGTTTGCTCCCCCAAACAAAAACGAGCACCGTTTTCGCAGTTACTGAAAATTGGGTTCGTCAAATGAAAGAGTGAGATTTGCTCACCAAACCAAAACGGGGCACCGTTTTTCGCTTTACTAAAAAGTTTCTTCGTCAGACGAAAAAAGTGAGGATTTGCCCCGCAAACACAAAACGAGCACCGTTTGGCGCTTAAATGAAAAAGTTGCTTCGTCAGACTGAAAGAGTGAGGATTTTCTCCCGCAAACACAAAACGAGCACCGTTTGCGCTGTTACTGAAAAAGTTGCTTCGTCAGACTGAAAGAGTGAGGATTTGCCCCCGCAAATACAAAACTAGCACCGTTTGCGCAGTTAGTGAAAAAGTTGCTTCATCAGACTGAAAGAGTGAGGATTTGCTCCCGCAAACACAAAACGAGCACCGTTTGCGCTGTTACTGAAAAAGTTGTATCGTCAGACTGAAAGAGTGAGGATTTGCTCCCGCAAACACAAAACGAGCACCGTTTGCGCAGTTACTGAAAAAGTTGCTTCGTCAGACTGAAAGAGTGAGGATTTGCTCCCGCAAACACAAAACGAGCACCGTTTGCGCTGTTACTGAAAAAGTTGCTTCGTCAGACTGAAAGAGTGAGGATTTGCTCCCGCAAACACAAAACGAGCACTGTTTGCGTCGTTAGTTAAAAAGTTGCATCTACAGACTGAAAGAGTGAGGATTTGCTCCCGCAAACACAAACGAGCACTGTTTGGCGTCGTTACTGAAAAGTTGGGATCTACAGACTGAAAGAATGAGGATTTGCTCCCGCAAACACAAAACGAACACTGTTTGCGTCGTTACTGAAAAAGTTGCATCTACAGACTGAAAGAGTGAGGATTTGCTCCCGCAAACACAAAACGAGCACTGTTTGCGTCGTTACTGAAAAAGTTGATTCGTCAGACTGAAAGAGTGAGGATTTGCTACCGCAAACACAAAACGAGCACTGTTTGCGTCGTTAGTTAAAAAGTTGCATCTACAGACTGAAAGAGTGAGGATTTGCTCCCGCAAACACAAAACGAGCACTGTTTGCGTCGTTACTGAAAAAGTTGCATCTACAGACTGAAAGAGTGAGGATTTGCTCCCGCAAACACAAAACGAACACTGTTTGCGTCGTTACTGAAAAAGTTGCATCTACAGACTGAAAGAGTGAGGATTTGCTCCCGCAAACACAAAACGAGCACTGTTTGCATCGTAGGATTGAAAGAGTGAGGATTTGCTCCCGCAAAGACAAAACAAGCACTGTTTGCGTCGTTAGTGAAAAAGTTGCATTGTCAGACTGAACGAGTGAGGATTTGCTCCCGCAAACACAAAACGAGCACTGTTTGCTTCGTTAGTTAAAAAGTTGCATCGTCAGACTGAAAGAGTGAGGATTTGCTACCGCAAACACAAAACGAGCACTGTTTGCGTCGTTAGTTAAAAATTTGCATAGTCAGGCTGAAAGAGTGAGGATTTCCTCCCGCAAGCACAAAACGAGCACTGTTTGTATCGTTAGTTAAAAAGTTGCATCGTCAGACTGAAAGACTGAGGTTTTGCTTTTGCTCCCGCAAACACAAAACGAGCACTGTTTGTATCGTTAGTTAAAAAGTTGCATCGTCAGACTGAAAGAGTGAGGGTTTTGCTTTTGCTCCCGCAAAACAAAACGAGCACTGTTTTTGTCGTTCTGAAAAAATTGTATCGTCAGACTGAAAAGTGAGGATTTGCTCCCCAATAAAAAACCGAGCCCCTTTGCGCTTATGAAAAAGTTAATCGTCAGACTGAAAGAGTGAGGATTTGCTCCCCAAACCCCAAAAAAAAGCACCGTTTTCCCCATTTGAAAAAATTGCTTCGTCAGACTGAAAAGAGTGAGGATTTGCTCCCGCAAACACAAAACGAGCACCCTTTCCGAGTTAGTGAAAAAAATTTCTTCGTCAGACTGAAAAATGAGGATTTGCTCCCCAAACACAAAAGGAGCACCTTTTTCGCTGGTACTGTAAAAGTTGTTTCAAGACTGAAAAAGTGAGGATTTGCTCCCGCAAACACAAAAAAGTCCCGTTTGCGCTGTTACTGAAAAAGTTGCTTCATCAGACTGAAAGAGTGAGGATTTGCTCCCACAAACACAAAACGAGCACCGTTTTCCCCATTTGGTGAAAAAATTGCTTCATCAGACTGAAAGAGTGAAGATTTGCTCCCTAAACACAAAACGAGCACCGTTTGCGCAGTTAGTGAAAAAGTTGCTTCATCAGACTGAAGAGTGAGGATTTGCTCCCGCAAACACAAAACGTGCACCGTTTGCGCTGTTACTGAAAAAGTTGCTTCATCAGACTGGAAAGAGTGAGGATTTGCTCCCAAAACACAAAACGAGCACCGTTTCTGCAGTTGGTGAAAAAGTTCTTCATCAGACTGAAAGAGTGAAGATTTGCTCCCGTAAACACAAAACGAGCACCGTTTGCGCAGTTAGTGAAAAAGTTGCTTCATCAGACTTGAAGAGTGAGGATTTGCTCCCACAAACACAAAACGAGCACCGTTTCCGCAGTTGGTGAAAAAGTTGCTTCATCAGACTGAAAGAGTGAAGATTTGCTCCCGTAAACACAAAACGAGCACCGTTTTGCGCAGTTAGTGAAAAGTTGCTTCATCAGACTGAAAGAGTGAAGATTTGCTCCCGTAAACACAAAAGGAGCACCGTTTGCGCTGGTACTGAAAAAGTTGCTTCATCAGACTGAAAGAGTGAGGATTTGCTCCCGCAAACACAAAACGTGCACCGTTTGCGCTGTTACTGAAAAAGTTGCTTCATCAGACTGAAAGAGTGAGGATTTGCTCCCACAAACACAAAACGAGCACCGTTTCCGCAGTTGGTGAAAAAGTTGCTTCATCAGACTGAAAGAGTGAAGATTTGCTCCCGTAAACACAAAACGAGCACCGTTTGCGCAGTTAGTGAAAAAGTTGCTTCATCAGACTTGAAGAGTGAGGATTTGCTCCCGCAAACACAAAACGAGCACCGTCTGCGCTGTTACTGAAAAAGTTGTATCGTCAGACTGAAAAAGTGAGGATTTGCTCCCGCAAATACAAAACGAGCACCGTTTGCGCAGTTAGTGAAAAAGTTGTATCGTCAGACTAAAAGAGTGAGGATTTGCTCCCGCAAACACAAAACGAGCACCGTTTGCGTTGGTACTGAAAAAGTTGCATCGTCAGACTGAAAGAGTGAGGATTTGCCCCCGCAAATACAAAACTAGCACCGTTTGCGCAGTTAGTGAAAAATTTGCATCATCAGACTGGAAGAGTGAGGATTTGCTCCCGCAAACACAAACGAGCACCGTTTGCGCAGTTAGTGAAAAAGTTGTTTCCTCAGACTGAAAGAGTGAGGATTTGCTCCCCCAAACACAAAACGAGCACCGTTTGCGCTGTTACTGAAAAAGTTGTATCGTCAGACTGAAAAAGTGAGGATTTGCTCCCGCAAATACAAAACGAGCACCGTTTGCGCAGTTAGTGAAAAAGTTGAATCGTCAGACTAAAAGAGTGAGGATTTGCTCCCGCAAACACAAAACGAGCACCGTTTGCGCTGTTACTGAAAAAGTTGCTTCATCAGACTGAAAGAGTGAGGATTTGCTCCCGCAAACACAAAACGAGCACCGTTTGCGCTGTTACTGAAAAAGTTGCTTCATCAGACTGAAAGAGTGAGGATTTGCTCCCGCAAACACAAAACGAGCACCGTTTGCGTTGATACTGAAAAAGTTGCATCGTCAGACTGAAAGAGTGAGGATTTGCCCCCGCAAATACAAAACTAGCACCGTTTGCGCAGTTAGTGAAAAAGTTGCTTCATCAGACTGAAAGAGTGAGGATCTGCTCCCGCAAACACAAAACGAGCACCGTTTGCGCTGTTACTGAAAAAGATGTATCGTCAGACTGAAAAAGTGAGGATTTGCTCCCGCAAACACAAAACGAGCACCGTTTGCGCTGTTACTGAAAAAGTTGTATCGTCAGCCTGAGAAAGTGAAGATTTGCTCCCGCAAATACAAAACGAGCACCGTTTGCGCAGTTAGTGAAAAAGTTCAATCGTCAGACTAAAAGAGTGAGGATTTGCTCCCGCAAACAGAAAACGAGCACCGTTTGCACAGTTACTGAAAAAGTTGCTTCGTCAGACTGAAAGAGTGAGGATTTGCTCACGCAAACACAAAACGAGCACCGTTTGCGCTGTTACTGAAAAAGTTGCTTCGTCAGACTGAAAGAGTGAGGATTTTGTCTCCCGCAAACACAAAACGAGCACCGTTTGCGCTGTTAACTGAAAAAGTTGCTTCGTCAGACTGAAAAGTGAGGATTTGGCTCCCGCAAACACAAAAACGAGCACCGTTTGCGCTGTTTACTGAAAAAGTTGCTTCGTCAGACTGAAAGAGTGAGATTTGCTCCCGCAAACACAAACCGGCACCGTTTTGCGCTGTTACTGAAAAAGTTGCTTCGTCAGACTGAAAGGTGAGGATTTTGCTTCCGCAACACAAAACGAGCACCGTTTGCGCTTTAACTGAAAAAGTTGCTTCGTCAGACTGAAACGAGTGAGGATTTGGCTCCCGCAACACAAACGAGCACCGTTTCCCGCAGTTAGGAAAAAGTTCTTGCGTCAGACTGAAAGAGTGAGGATTTGCTCCCGCAAATACACAAACGAGCACCGTTGGCGCAGTTAGTGAAAAAGTTGTTTCGTCAGACTGAAAGATGTGAGGATTTGCTCCCGCAAACACAAAAGGGAGCACCGTTTGCCGCTGTTACTTAAAAAGTTGCTTCATCAGACTGAAAGAGTGAGGATTTGCTCCCGCAAACACAAAACGAGCACTTTTGCGCTGGTTTTACTGAAAAAGTTGCCTTCATCAAGACTGAAAGAGTGAGGATTTTCTCCCGCAACACAAAACGAGCACCGTTTTGCGCAGTTAGTGAAAAATTTGCTTTCATCAGACTGAAAGAGTGAGGATTTGCTCCGCAAACCAAAACGAGCACCGTTTCCGCATTGTGAAAAATTTGCTTCACAGACTAAGTGAAGATTTGCTCCCGTAACACAAAACAGCACCGTTTGCGCAGTTAGTGAAAAGTTGTATCGCCAGACTGAAAAGTGAGGATTGCTCACCGCAAAATACAAAACAGCACGTTTGCCGCTGTTACTGAAAAAGTTGTATCGTCAGACTGAGAAATGAGATTTGCTCCCGCAAATACAAAACGAGCACCGTTTGCGCAGTTAGTGAAAAAGTTGTATCGCCTACTGAAAAAGTGAGGATTTGCTCTCAAATACAAACGAGCACCGTTTTGCGCTTTGTACTGAAAGTTGCTTCGTCAGACTGAAAGAGTGAGGATTTGCTCCGCAAACACAAACGAGCACCGTTTGCCGCAGTTAGTGAAAAGTGTTTGCTTCGTCAGACTGAAAGAGTGAGGATTTGCTCCCGCAAACACAAAACGAGCACCGTTTGCGCGTTAGTGAAAAAGTTGTTTCGTCAGACTGAAAGAGTGAGGATTTGCTCCCGCAAACACAACAACGAGCACCACCGTTTGCGCTGTTACTGAAAAAGTTGCTTCATCAGACTGAAAAGAGTGAGGATTTGCTCCCAGCAAACACAAAACGAGCACCGTTTGCGTGTTACTGAAAAAGTTGCACTTCATCAGACTGAAAGAGTGAGGATTTGCTTCCGCAAACCAAAACGAGCACCGTTTGCTCTGTTAATGAAAAAGTTGCTTCATCAGACTGAAGAGTGAGGATTTGCTCCCGCAACACAAAACGAGCACCTTTCTGCAGTTGGTGAAAAAGTTGCTTCAGCAGACTGAAAGAGTGAAGATTTGCGCCATAACACAAAACGAGCACCGTTTGCGCATTGTGAAAAAGTTGTATCCAAAATGAAAAAAAAACTGAAAAGAAAAGACTGAAAATGGAGGATTTGCTCCCCGCAAATACAAAAACGAGCACCGTTGGCGCAGTTATTGAAAAAGTTTAATCGTCAGACTTAAAAGAGTGAGGATTTGCTCCCGCAAACCCAAACGAGCACCGTTTGCGCTGTTACTGAAAAAGTTGCTTCATCAGACTGAAAGAGTGAGGATTTGCTCCCCAAACCACAAACGAGCATGTTTTGCGTCGTTACTGAAAAAGTTGATGTCTCAGACTGAAAGAGTGAGGATTTGCTACCGCAAACACAAAACGAGCACTGTTTGCGTTCGTTAGTTAAAAATTGCATCTACAGACTGAAAGAGTGAGGATTTGCTCCGCAAACACAAAACAGCACTGTTTGCGTCGTTACTGAAAAAGGTTGCATCTACAGACTGAAAGAATGAGGATTTGCTCCCGCAAACAACAAACGAACACTGTTTGCGTCGTTACTGAAAAAGTTTGCATCTACAGACTGAAAGAGTGAGGATTTGCTCCCGCAAACACAAAACGAGCACTGTTGCATCGTAGGATTGAAGAGTGAGGATTTGCTCCCGCAAGACAAAACAAGCACGTTTTGCGTCGTTAGTGAAAAAAGTTGTCCATTGTCAGACTGAAGAGTGAGGATTTTGCTCCCGCAAACACAAAACGAGCACTGTTTTTGCTTTCCGTTAGTTAAAAATTTGCATCGTCAGACTGAAAGAGTGAGGATTTGCTACCGCAAACACAAAACGAGCACTGTTTGCGTCGTTAGTTAAAATTTGGCATAGTTCCAGGCTGAAAGAGTGAGGATTTCCTCCCGCAAACACAAAACGAGCACTGTTTGTATCGTTAGTTAAAAAGTTGCTCGTCAGACTGAAGACTGAGGTTTTGCTTTTGCTCCCGCAAACACAAAACGAGCACTGTTTGTATCGTTAGTTAAAAAGTTGCATCGTCAGACTGAAAGACTGAGGTTTTGCTCCCGCAAACACAAAACGAGCACTGTTTGTGTCGTTACTGAAAAAGTTGATTCGTCAGACTGAAAGAGTGAGGATTTGCTCCCACAACACAAAACGAGCACTGTTTGCGTCTTTACTGAAAAAATGCATCTACAGACTGAAGAGTGAGGATTGCTCCCGCCAACACAAAACGAGCACCGTTTTATTGCGCTGTTACTGAAAAGTGCTTCATCAGACTGAAGAGTGAGGAATTTTGCTCCCGGCAAACACAAAACGAGCACTGTTTGTGTCGTTACTGAAAAAGTTGATTTCGTCAGACTGAAAGAGTGAGGATTTGCTCCCCAAACCAAAAAAACGGTTTTTCTTTCTGAAAAAATGCATCACAACTGAAGAGTGAGGATTTCCCCCGCAAACCAAAACGGGATGCTTGCTTTTTTACTGAAAAAAATTTCATCTCAGACTGAAAACGAGGATTTGCCCCCCCAAACACAAAACGAGCACCTTTGGCAGTTTAAATGAAAAAGTTGCTTCGTCAGACTGAAAGAGTGAGGATTTGCTCTCGCAAACACAAAACAGTTATTTGCGTCGTTAGTTAAAAAATTGCATCCAGACGGAAAGAGTGAGGTTTTTTTTCTCCCCCAAACACAAAACGAGCACTGTTTTCGTCGTTATTAAAAAGTTGCATTTCAGACTGAAGAGTGAGGTTTGCTCCCGCAAAAAAAAAAGCACTGTTTGCGCGTTTTAAAAATTGCATGTCAGACTGAAAGAGTGAGGATTTGCTCCCGACCAAAAAGGCACTGTTTTGCGTCTAGAAAAAATTTATTCGTCAGACTGGAAAAGTGAGGATTTGCTCCCGAAACCAAAACGAGCACTGTTTGCGTCGTTACTAAAAAAGATTCGTCAAATGAAAAAGGTGAGGATTTGCTCCCCCAAACCCGGACTTTTGCGTCGTTATTAAAAAGTTGCTTGTCAGACGAAAAGGTGAGGATTTGCTCCCCAACACAAAACGAGCACTGTTTGCGTCGTTATAAAAAGTTGCATCGTCAGACTGAAGAGTGAGGATTTGCTCCCGCAAAAACCAAAAAAGCACGTTTTCGCAAAAATTTTTGTTGAAAGATAGGGTTTCCCCCCCAAAAAAAGGCACCGTTTTCCGTTACGAAAAAATTTGCTTCTTCAGACTGAAAGAGTGAGGATTTGCTCCGCAAACAAAAATACACTGTTTTTGCATCGTAAGAAGGTTAGGGTTTGCTCCCAAAAACAAAACGCACTGGGGCCCCGTAGGATTGGAAAGACCGGGGGATTGCCCGCAAAACAAAACCGGCACTGTTTCTGTTTTGGGGAAAATTGATTGTCAGACTGAAAGAGTGAGGATTTTCCCGCAAACACAAAACAGCACTGTTTTTCTCGTAATTAAAAATGGATTTTTTCCCCCGGAATAAAGAGAGGTTTTTCTTCCCGAAACACAAACGAGCACTGTTTGCGTCGTTAGTTTTAAAAAATTTTTCATGTCAGACTGAAAGGGGATTTTGCTCCCGCAACACAAAAAGACACGTTTGCGCGTTCTGAAAAAGTTGCTTCGTCAGACTGAAAGAGTGAGGATTTGCTCTCGCAAACACAAAACGAGTACTATTTGCGTCGTTAGTTAAAAAGTTGCATCGTCAGACGGAAAGAGTGAGTTTTTTTCTCCCGCAAACACAAAACGAGCACTGTTTACGTCGTTCGTTAAAAAGTTGCATTGTCAGACTGAACGAGTGAGGATTTGCTCCCGCGAACATAAAAAGAGCACTGTTTGCGTCGTTACTGAAAAAGTTGCATCGTCAGACTGAAAGAGTGAGGATTTGCTCCCGCAAACACAAAACGAGCACTGTTTGCGTCGTCACTGAAAAAATTGATTCGTCAGACTGAAAGAGTGAGGATTTGCTCCCGCAAAGACAAAACGAGCACTGTTTGCGTCGTTAGTTAAAAAGTTCTATCATCAGACTGAACGAGTGAGGATTTGCTCCCGCGAACACAAAACGAGCACTGTTTGCGTCGTTAGTTAAAAAGTTGCATTGTCAGACTGAACGAGTGAGGATTTGCTCCCGCGAACAAAAAAAGAGCACTGTTTGCGTCGTTACTGAAAAAGTTGCATCGTCAGACTGAAAGAGTGAGGATTTGCTCCCGCAAACACAAAACGAGCACTGTTTGCGTCGTTACTGAAAAAGTTGCATCGTCAGACTGAAAGAGTGAGGATTTGCTCCCGCAAACACAAAACAAGCACTGTTTGCGTCGTCACTGAAAAATTGATTCGTCAGACTGAAAGAGTGAGAATTTGCTCCCGCAAACACAAAACGAGTACTGTTTGCGTCGTTACTCTAAAAATTGATTCGCAAACACAAAACGAGCACTGTTTGCGTCGTTAGTTAAAAAGTTGCATTGTCAGACTGAACGAGTGAGGATTTGCTCCCGCGAACACAAAACGAGCACTGTTTGCGTCGTTACTGAAAAAGTTGCATCGTCAGACTGAAATAGTGAGGATTTGCTCCCGCAAACACAAAACGAGCACTGTTTGCGTCGTTACTGAAAAAGTTGCTTCGTCAGACTGAAAGAGTGAGGATTTTCTCCCGCAAACACAAAACGAGTACTATTTGCGTCGTTAGTTAAAAAGTTGCATCGTCAGACTGAACGAGTGAGGATTTGCTCCCGCAAAAACAAAACGATCACTGTTTGCGTCGTTAGTTAAAAAGTTGCATTGTCAGACTGAACGAGTGAGGATTTGCTCCCGCGAACAAAAAAAGAGCACTGTTTGCGTCGTTACTGAAAAAGTTGCATCGTCAGACTGAAAGAGTGAGGATTTGCTCCCGCAAACACAAAACGAGTACTGTTTGCGTCGTTACTCAAAAAATTGATTCGTCAGACTGAAAGAGTGAGGATTTGCTCCCGTAAACACAAAACGAGCACTGTTTGCGTCGTTAGTTAAAAAGTTGCATTGTCAGACTGAACGAGTGAGGATTTGCTCCCGCGAACACAAAACGAGCACTGTTTTTCGTCGTTACTGAAAAAGTTGCATCGTCAGACTGAAAGAGTGAGGATTTGCTCCGCGAAACACAAAACGAGCACTGTTTGCGTCGTTACTGAAAAAATTGATTCGTCAGACTGAAAGAGTGAGGATTTGCTCCCGGAAAGAAAAAACGAGCACTGTTTGTGTCGTTAGTGAAAAAGTTGCATTGTTAGACTGAAAGAGTGAGGATTTGCTGCCGCAAACACAACACGAGCACTGTTTGCGTCGTTAGATAAAAAGTTGCATCGTCAGACTGAAAGAGTGAGGATTTGCTCCCGCAAACACAAAACGAGCACTGTTTGCACCGTAGGATTGAAAGAGTGTGGATTTGCTCCCGCAAAGACAAAACGAGCACTGTTTGCGTCGTTAGTGAAAATGTTGCATCTACAGACTGAAAGAGTGAGGATTTGCTCCCGCAAACACAAAACGAGCACTGTTTGCATCATTAGTGAAAAAGTTGCATCGTCAGACTGAAAGAGTGAGGATTTGCTCCCGCAAACACAAAACGAGCACTGTTTGCGTCGTTACTGAAAAAGTTGCATCTACAGACTGAAAGAGTGACGATTTGCTCCCGCAAACACAAAACGAGCACTGTTTGCTTCTTTACTTAAAAAGTTGCATCTACAGACTGAAAGAGTGAGGATTTGCTCCCGCAAACACAAAACAAGCACTGTTTGCATCATTAGTGAAAAAGTTGCATCGTCAGACTGAAAGAGTAGGATTTGCTCCCGCAAACACAAAACGAGCACTGTTTGCGTCGTTACTGAAAAATTGCATCTACAGACTGAAAGAGTGACGATTTGCTCCCGCAAACACAAAACGAGCACTGTTTGCGTCTTTACTTAAAAAGTTGCATTTACAGACTGAAAGAGTGAGGATTTGCTCCCGCAATCACAAAACGAGCACTGTTTGCATCGTAGGATTGAAAGAGTGAGGATTTGCTCCCGCAAAGACAAAACGAGCATCGTTGCGTCGTTAGTGAAAAAGTTGCATCATCAGACTGAACGAGTGAGGATTTGCTCCCGCAAACACAAAACGAGCACTGTTTGCATCGTGGGATTGAAAGAGTGAGGATTTGCTCCCGCAAAGACAAAACTAGCACTGTTTGCGTCGATAGTGAAAAATTTGCATTGTCAGACTGAACGAGCGAGGATTTGCTCCGGCAAACACAAAACGAGCACTGTTTGCATCGTAGGATTGAAAGAGTGAGGATTTGCTCTCGCAAACACAAAACGAGCACTGTTTGCATCGTTACTGAAAAAGTTGCATCAACAGACTGAAAGAGTGAGGATTTGCTCCCGCAAACACAAAACGAGCACTGTTTGCATCGTCGGACTGAAAGAGTGAGGATTTGCTCCCGCAAACACAAAACGAGCACTGTTTGCGTCGTTACTGAAAAAGTTGATTCGTCAGACTGAAAGAGTGAGGATTTGCTCCCGCAAACACAAAACGAGCACTGTTTGCGTCGTTAGTGAAAAAGTTGGTTCGTCAGACTGAAAGAGTGAGGATTTGCTCCCGCAAACACAAAACGAGCACTGTTTGCGTCGTTAGTGAAAATGTTGCATCTACAGACTGAAGGAGTGAGGATTTGCTCTCGCAAACACAAAACGAGCACTGTTTGCGTCGTTAGTGAAAATGTTGCATCTACAGACTGAAGGAGTGAGGATTTGCTCTCGCAAACACAAAACAAGCACTGTTTGCGTTGTTACTGAAAAAGTTGATTCGTCAGACTGAAAGAGTGAGGATTTGCTCCCGCAAACATAAAACGAGCACTGTTTGCGTCGTTAGTTAAAAATTTCCATCGTCAGACTGAAAGAGTGAGGATTTGTTCCCGCAAACACAAAACGAGCGCTGTTTGCGTCTTTACTGAAAAAGTTTATTCGTCAGACTGAGAGAGTGAGGATTTCCTCCCGCAAACACAAAACGAGAACTGTTTGCGTCGTTAGTTAAAAAGTTGCATTGTCAGACTGAACGAGTGAGGATTTGCTCCCGCAAAACAAAACGAGCACTGTTTGCGTCGTTAGTTAAAAATTGCATCGTCAGACTGAAAGAGTGAGGATTTGCTCCCACAAACAAAAACGAGCACTGTTTTTGCGTCGTTAGTGGAAAGTTGCATCTACGACTGAAGGAGTGAAGATTTTTCTCGCAAACACAAACGAGCACTGTTTGCGTTTTTTTCTGAAAAAATTGATTCGACAGACTGAAAAAGTGAGGATTTGCCCCCCAAACCAAAACGAGCACGTTTGCGTCGTTAGTTAAAAATTTCCATCGTCAGACTGAAAGAGTAAGATTTGTTCCCCCCAAACACAAAACACCTGTTTGCGTCTTTACTGAAAAAGTTGAAATTTGTCAGACTGAAAGAGTGAGGATTTGCTCCCCCCAAACAAAACGAGCACTGTTTGCGTCTTTTTTAAAAAATTGCATCGTCAGACTGAAAGAGTGAGGATTTGCTCCCCAAAAAAAAACGAGCACTGTTTTCGTCGTTACTGAAAAAGTTGCATCTCAGACTGAAAGAGTCAGGATTTGCTCCCGCAAACCAAAACGAGCACTGTTTTGCGTCTTACTGAAAAATTGATTTGTCAGACTGAAAGAGTGGGGTTTGCTTCTGCAAACACAAAACGAGCACTGTTTGCGTCGTTATTAAAATTTTCATTTGTCAGACTGAAAGAGTGAGGGTTTGTCCCCCAAAGTCTTTCTATTTTTTTTGTTTTGACCAGAAATCCAGCGCGGAGACCCGACCTTAAAATTATTTAAAAAACTCTGATTAAGTCTTGAAGTTTAAAATTCATAACTTTGGGGAGTTTAGGTCCCTATCGGGGGGAGACACATATGGTTCTGTTCAAGGGAAACCCGTACTTTTCGATGGGAAACCCTTTTTTAGATTTCAGATCTTTCCTTTATTAATTTGACAAAATGTGCAGCGACTGGAGACCCCATTACTTATTAAAATACTCTGATTAAAATCTTGAAGTTTAAATTCATAAATTTGGTATTTTTGGGCCTATCAGGGGGGACCATATGGTTTGTTCAGGGGGAAAGTACTTTTTTGATGGAACCTGTTTGAGATCTTCAGATCTTTCCATTTATTAATTATGACAAGAAATGTGCAGCGACTGAACCCGACATTAACTTGTTAAAAATACTCTGTTAAAGTCTTGAAGTTTAAGGGCCTTCATAAATTTGGGGAAATTAGGCCCATCATTGTGAAACACATTGGTTCGTCAGGGAACATACTCTCCGATGGGAAACCAGTCAGGTACTTGATCTTTCTTTCTTTATTATACCAGAAATGCCAGCGACGGGAGACCCGCTTAACTTTTAAATACTAGATTAAAGTCTTAAAGTTTAAGCATTCATAACTTGGGGGTTTAGGCCTTTCAGGGTGAGACACATATGGTTCTGTTTAGGGGGAACCCGTACCTGATGGGAAACCCTTTTGGGGTCTTCAGATCTTTCCATTCTTTAATTTTGACCAAAAACACAGCGACGGGGGCCCGAAAATTAACTTTTTAAAAAGCTATGATTAAATCTTGAAGTTTAAACCTTCATAAATTTGGGGAGTTTTTAGGTCCTATCAGGGTGAGACACATATGGTTCTGTTAGGGGGAAACCCGTACCTGATGGAACCTTTTTTGGGGTCTTCGATCTTTCCATTCTTTAGTTATGATGGGAAAAGGGCACTCGGGAGACCCGACATTAACTTGTTAAAATACTCTGATTAAAAGTCTTGAAGTTTAGCCCTTTATAACTTGGGGAGTTTTTAGGTCCTATCAGGGTGAGACACTATGGGTTCTTTCGGGAACCCGTATTTCCCCATGGAACCGTTTGGGATCTTCAGATCTTTCCATTCTTTAATTATGACCAGAAATGCAAGCGCGGGGAGCTCAAAAACTTTTAAAATACTATGATTAAAGTCTTGAAGTTTAAGCCTTCATAACTTGGTGAGTTTAGGAACTATCAGGGTGAAAAACATATGGTTCTTTTCAGGGAAACCAGTACCTTCCGATGGAAAAAGTTTGGGGATCTTCAGATCTTTCCATTCTTAAGTTATGACCAGAAATGCAAATCGACGGGAGACTTGACATTAACTTTTTAAAATACTATGATTAAATTCTTGAAGTTTTTAAACCTTCTAACTTGGTGAATTAGGGCCTATCTGGGGGAAAACACTATGGGTTTTGTGAGGGAAACCGTACTTTCCTGGAACAGTTTGGGATCTTTGATTTTTCCCTTCTTTAATTATGACCCAAAAAGCGAGCGATGGAACCCACAAAACCTTTTTTTAAAATACCTGTTAAAATCTTGAAGATTAACCTTCATAACTTGGGGATTTAGGTCCTATCGGTGAGACACAATGGTTCGTTCAGGGGAACCAGTATTTCTGTGGAACCAGTTTGGGATCTTTAGATCTTTCCATTCTTTAATTATGACCGAAAGCAGGGCGACTGGGACCCAACTACCATGTTAAAATATCTATTAAAGTCTTGGGAAATTTAAGCCCTTTTATAAATTGGTGATTTTGGAAATATCGGGGGAAAAACATAGTTCTGTTTCGGGGGCCATACTTTCTGATGGAACCAGTTTTGGGATCTTCAACTTTCCATTCTTTAGTTTGACCAAAATGTACAGCGGGAGACCCCCATTTAAATTGTTAAAATACCCAGGTTAAAAACTTTAAGTTTAAGCATTCATAACTTGGTGAAATTAGGTCCTATACGTAAAACACTATGGGGTTTTGTGCAGGGGAACCAGTACTTTTCCGATGGAACCAGTTTTTTTGGGGTCTTAAGATCTTTCCTTTTTTAATCATGACCAAAAAGCAGAGCGATGGGGGGGCCCGACAAACCATGCTAAAATACTCTGATTAAGTCTTGAAGTTTAAGCCTTCATAACTTGGGGAGTTTAGGTCCCATCAGGGGGGCACATATGGTTCTGTTCAAGGGGAAACCCTACTTTTTGATGGGAAACCCGTTTGAGATCTTCAGATCTTTCCCTTCTTTTTAAATTTTGACTAAAAAGTACAGCAAGGGAGACCCGACTTAAAATTTTTAAAAAACTATATTAAAGTCTTAAGTTTAAACATTTAAATTGGTGAGTTTTTGGTCCTATCAGGGGGGAGACATATTGGTTCCTTTCAGGGGGAAACCCGTACTTTCTGTGAACCGTTTGGGATCTCAATCTTTCCATTCTTTAAAATTTTGACCAAAATGCAAGCGACGGGGGGATCGAGAACTTGTTAAAAATACTATATTAAAGTCTTGAAGTTTACCTTCATAATTGGGGATTTAGAACTATCAGGGGGGGAAAAAAATATGGTTCTTTTTTAGGGAAAACCCGTACCTTCCGATGGAAAAAGTTTGGGGTCTTCAATCTTTCCCCTTTTTAAGTTTGAAAACCCAAATGCAAATCGACGGGGGACTTACTTAATTTTTAAAAAATATGATTAAATTCTTGAAGTTTAAGGCCCTTTATAACTTGTGAAAATTGGGCCATCATGGTGAAAAAACATATGGTTCTGTGCAGGGGAACCATACTTTCCCATGGAACCAGTTTGGGATCTTTAGATCTTTCCATTTTTTTAATTAGACCAGAAATGCAGAGCGATGGGAACCCGACAATACCCTTTTTAAAATCTCGATTAAAATCTTTAAGTTTTAACCTTCATAACTTGGTGATTTGGTCCTATCAGGGTGGCACATATGGTTTCTGTTCAGGGGAACCAGTACTTTCTGATGGAAACCATTTGGGATCTTCAGATCTTTTTTTATTTTTTTTGTTTATGACCCCAAAATGCACATCGACGGGAGACCTGACATTAAATTTTTAAAATCATGATTAAAGTCTTGAAGTTTAACCCTTCATAACTTGGTGAGTTTTTTTAGGTCTTATCAGGGTGAGACACAAAAGTTTCTGTTCAGGGGAACCAGTACTTGTGATGGAACCAGTTTGGGATCTTCAGATCTTTCCATTCTTTAATTATGACCAGAAAAGCACAGGACTGGAGACCCCCCAATACCTTTTAAAATACTCTGATTAAAGTCTTTGGAATTTAAACCTTCATAACTTGGTGAGTTTAGGAACTATCAGGGGGAAAAAAATATGGTTCTGTTCAGGGGAACCAGTACTTTCTGATGGAACCAGTTTGGGATCTTCAGATCTTTCCATTCTTTAGTTATGACCAGAAATGTACACTGACGGGAGACCCGACATTAACTTGTTAAAATACTCTGATTAAAGTCTTGAAGTTTAAGCCTTCATAACTTGGTGAGTTTAGGTCCTATCAGGGTGAGACACATATGGTTCTGTTCAGGGGAACCAGTACTTTCTGATGGAACCAGTTTGGGATCTTCAGATCTTTCCATTCTTTAATTATGACCAGAAATGCAGAGCGACGGGAGACCCGACAATACCATGTTAAAATACTCTGATTAAAGTCTTGAAGTTTAAGCCTTCATAACTTGGTGAGTTTAGGTCCTATCAGGGTGAGACACATATGGTTCTGTTCAGGGGAACCAGTACTTTCTGATGGAACCAGTTTGGGATCTTCAGATCTTTCCATTCTTTAATTATGACCAGAAATGCAGAGCGATGGGAGACCCGACAATACCATGTTAAAATACTCTGATTAAAGTCTTGAAGTTTAAGCCTTCATAACTTGGTGAGTTTAGGTCCTATCAGGGTGAGACACATATGGTTCTGTTCAAGGGAACCAGTACTTTCTGATGGAACCAGTTTGGGATCTTCAGATCTTTCCATTCTTTAGTTATGACTAGAAATGTACAGCAACGGGAGACCCGACATTAACTTATTAAAATACTATGATTAAAGTCTTAAAGTTTAAGCATTCATAACTTGGTGAGTTTAGGTCCTATCAGGGTGAGACACATATGGTTCCTTTCAGGGGAACCAGTACTTTCTGATGGAACCAGTTTGAGATCTTCAGATCTTTCCATTCTTTAATTATGACTAGAAATGTGCAGCGACTGGAGACACGACATTAACCTGTTAAAATACTCTGATTAAATCTTGAAGTTTAAGCCTTCATAACTTGGTGAAATTAGGTCCTATCATGGTGAAACACATATGGTTCTGTGCAGGGGAACAAGTACCTTCCGATGGAAAAGGTTTGGGATCTTCAGATCTTTCCATTTTAAAGTTATGACCAGAAATGCAAATCGACGGGAGACCCGACATTAACTTTTTAAAATACTATGATTAAATTCTTGAAGTTTAAGCCCTCATAACTTGGTGAAATTAGGTCCTATCATGGTGAAACACATATGGTTCTGTGGAGGGGAACCAGTACTCTTTCCGATGGAACCAGTTAGGTATCTTCAGATCTTTCTATTCTTTAGTTATGACCTGAAATGCACAGCGACGGGAGACCCGACATTAACTTATTAAAATACTATGATTAAAGTCTTAAAGTTTAAGCATTCATAACTTGGTGAGTTTAGGTCCTATCAGGTGAGACACATATGGGTTTCTGTTCAGGGGAACCAGTACTTTCCTGATGGAACCAGTTTGAGGATCTTCAGATCTTTTCCATTCTTTAATTATGACTAGAATGTGCAGTCGACTAGGAGAACGACAATTAACCTGTTAAAATACTCTGATTAAATCTTTGAAGATTAAGCCTTCATAACTTGGTAGAAATTAAGTCCTATCATGGTGAAACACATATGGTTCTGTGGCAGAGGACCAGTACTTTCCGATGGAAACAGTTTGGATCTTCAGATCTTTCCTTTTTGACAGTTTATGACCGAAAATGCAAATCGCCGGAGACCCACATTAACTTTATTTAAAATTACTATGATTAAATTCTTGAAGTTTTAAGCCATCATAACTTGTGAAATTAGGTCCTATCATGGTGAAAACATATGGGTTCTTTGCAGGGGTAACCAGTACTTTCCGATGGAACCAGTTTTTGGGATCTTCAGACCTTTCTCATTCTTAATTATGACCAGAAATACAGAGCGATGGGAGACCCGAGATACCATGTTAAAATACTCTGATTAAAGTCTTGAAGTTTAAGCCTTCATAACTTGGTGAGTTTAAGGTCCTATCAGGGTGAGATACCATGGTTTTCTGTTCAGGGGAACCAGTACTTCGATGGAACCATTTGGGATCTTCAGATCTTTCCATTCTTTATTATGACCAGAAATGCAGAACGACGGGAGACCCGCACAATACATGTTTAAAATACTCTGATTAAAGTCTTGAAGTTAAGCCTTCATAACTTGTGTGAGTTTTGGTCCTATCAGGGTGAGACACATATGGTTCTGTCTGTTTCGGGGAACAATACCTGATGGAACCATTTGGGGATCTACAGATCTTTCTCATTCTTTAATTATGACCAGAAATGCAGAGGCGACGGGAGTACCATACACTACCATGTTAAAATACTCTGATTAAAGTCTTGAAGTTTAGCCTTCATAACTTGGTGAGTTTTAGGTCCTATCAGGGTGAGAACCATATGGGTTCTGTTCAGGGAACCAGTACCTCGATGGAACCAGTTTGGGATCTTCAGATCTTTCCATTCTTTAATTATGACCAGAAATGCAGAGCGCAGGGAGACCATTACAATACCATTTATAAATACTCGATTAAAGTCTTGAAGTTTAAGCCTTCATAACTTGGTGAGTTTAGGTCCTATCAGGTGAGACACATATGGTTCTGTTTCAGGGAACCAGTACCTGATGGAACCAGTTTGGGCACTTCAGATCTTTCCATTCTTATTATGACCAGAAATATGCAAGCGACGGGAGACCCGATTATTAACTTTTTAAAATACTATGATTAAAGTCTTGAAGTTTTAAGCCTTCATAACTTGGTGGTTTTTTAGGTCCTATCAGGGTGAGACACATATGGTTCTGTTCAGGGGAAACCAGTACTTTCTGATGAATCAGTTTGGTGATCTTCAGATCTTTCCATTCTTTAAATTATGATATGACCAGAAGATGCAGAGCGACGGGCAGACCGACAATACCATGTTAAATACTCTGATTAAAGTCTTGAAGTTTAAGCCTTCATAACTTTGGTGAGTTTATAGGTCCTATCCAGTGACACACAGTTGGTTCTGTTTAGGAGAACCAGTACTTTTCTGATGGAAACCAGTTGGATCTTCAGATCTTTCTATCTTAGTTATGAACCAGAAATTCAGAAAGGCCCCGACGGAGACCCGACAATACAATGTGTAAAATACTCTGATTAAAGTCTTAGAGTTTAAGCCTTCATAAACTGGTGAGTTTTAGGTCCTATCAGGGTGAGACACATATGGTTCGTGTTCAGGGGAACCAGTACCTGATGGAACAGTTTGGGATCTTCAGATCTTCCATTCTTTACTTATTGACCAGAATGCAGAACGACGGGAGACCTCGACAATACCATGTATTAAAATACTCTGATTAAAAGTCTTGAACGTTTAAGCCTTCATAACTTGGTGAGTTTAGGTCCCTATCAGGGTGAGACACATATGGTTCTGTTCAGGGGAACCAGTACCTGATGGAACCATTTGGGGATCTACAGATCTTTTCCCATTCTTTAATTATGACCAGAAATGCACAGCGACGGGAGACCATACAATAACCATGTTAAAATACTCTGATTAAGTTCTTGAGTTTAAGCCCTTCATAACTTGGTGAGTTTAGGTCCTATCAGGGTGAGACAACATATGTTTCTGTTCAGCGGGAACCAGTACCTGATGGAACCAGTTGGATCTTCAGATCTTTTCCATTCTTTAATTATGACCAGAAATGCACAACAACGGGAGACCGACATTAACTTGTTAAAATACTATGATTAAAGTCTTGAAGTTTGAAGCCTTCATAACTTGATGAGTTTTTAGGTCCTATCAGGGTGAGACACATATGTTCTGTTCAGAGGGAACCAGTACTTTTCTGATTGAATCAGTTTGGGGGTTTGAGATCTTTCCATTTCTTTAATTATGACCAGAAATGCAGAGCGACGGGAGACCCGCGACAATACATGTTAAAATACTCTGATTAAAGTCTTGAAGTTTTAAGCTTCATAACTTGGTGAGTTTAGGTCCTATCAGGGTGAGACACAAGATGGTTCTGTTTAGGAGAACCAGTACTTTCTGATGGAACCAGTTTGAGGATCTTCAGATCCTTTCTATTCTTGACTTATGACCAAAAGTGCACGCGACGGGAGACCCGACATTAACTTGTAAAATACTCTGATTTAAAGTCTTGAAGTTTAAGCCTTCATAACTTGGTGAGTTTAGGTCCTATCAGGGTGAGACACAATATGGTTCTGTCAGGGGAACCAGTACTACCTGATGGAACCAGTTGGGATCTTCAGATCTTCCATTCTTTAATTATGACCAGAAAGATACAGAGCGACGGGAGACCCGACAATACCATGTTAAAATACTGCCCTATAAAGTCTTGAAGTTTAAAGCCTTCATAACTTGGTGAGTTTAGGGTCCTATCAGAGGTGAGACACATATGTTTCTGTTCAGGGGAACCAGTACCGATGGAACCAGTTTGGGATCTACAGATCTTCCATTCTTTAATTATGACCAAATGCACAGCGACGGGAGACCATACAATACCATGGTTAAATACTCTGATTAAAGTCTTGAAGTTTAAGCCTTCATACTTGGTGAGTTTAGGTCCTATCAGGGTGAGACACATATGGTTCTTGTTCAGGGGGACCAGTACCTGATGGAACCAGTTTTTGGGATCTTCAGATCTTTCCCATTCTTAATTATGACCAGAAATGCACAACAACGGGAGACCCGACATTAACTTGTTAAAATACTATGATTAAAGTCTTGAAGTTGAAGCCTTCATAACTTGATGAGTTTTTAGGTCCTATCAGGGTGAGACACATATGGTTCTGTTCAGGGGAACCAGTACTTTCTGATGGAATCAGTTTGGGATCTTCAGATCTTTCCATTCTTTAATTATGACCAGAAATGCAGAGCGACGGGAGACCCGACAATACCATGTTAAAATACTCTGATTAAAGTCTTGAAGTTTAAGCCTTCATAACTTGGTGAGTTTAGGTCCTATCAGGGTGAGACACAGATGGTTCTGTTTAGGAGAACCAGTACTTTCTGATGGAACCAGTTTGGGATCTTCAGATCTTTCTATTCTTTAGTTATGACCAGAAGTGCACAGCGACGGGAGACCCGACATTAACTTGTTAAAATACTCTGATTAAAGTCTTGAAGTTTAAGCCTTCATAACTTGGTGAGTTTAGGTCCTATCAGGGTGAGACACATATGGTTCTGTTCAGGGGAACCAGTACCTGATGGAACCAGTTTGGGATCTTCAGATCTTTCCATTTTTTAATTATGACCAGAAATGCAGAGCGACGGGAGACCCGACAATACCATGTTAAAATACTCTGATTAAAGTCTTGAAGTTTAAGCCTTCATAACTTTGTGAGTTTTAGGTCCTATCAGGGTGATACGACACATATGGTTTCTGTTTAGGGGAACCAGTACTGTCTGATGGAACCAGTTTGGGATCTTCAGATCTTCTATTCTTTAGTTATGACCAGAAATTCAGAGCGACGGGAGACCCGACAATACTATGTTAAAAACTCTGATTAAAGTCTTGTAGGTTTAAGCCTTCATACTTGGTGATTTTTAGGTCCTATCAGGGTGGGACACATATGGTTCTGTTCAGGGGACCAGTACCTCATTGAAACCAGTTTTGGATCTTCAGTTCTTTCCATTTTTTTAATATGACCAGAAAGCAGAGGCGACGGGAGACCATACAATACCATGTTAAAATACTCTGATTAAGTCTTGAAGTTGAGCCTTCATAACTTGATGATTTTTAGGTCCTATCAGAGGTGAGACACATATGGGGTTCTGTTCAGGGGAACCAGTACTTTCTGATGGAACCAGTTTGGATCTTCAGATCTTTCCATTCTTTAATTATGACCAGAAATGCACAGCGATGGGAGACCCGGCATTAACTTTTTTAAAATACTCTGATTTAAGTTTTGACGTTTAAGCCTTTCATAACTTGGTGAGTTTTATAGGTACTATCAGGGGTTGGACACATATGGTTCCTGTCGGGGAACCAGTACTTTCTGATGGAACCAGTTTGGATCTTCAGATCTTTCTTTCTTTAGTTTGACCAAGAAGGCCAGCAGAGGGAAGACCGACATTAACTTGTTAAAATACCCCAAATTAAGTCTTGAAGATTTAGCATTCATAACTTGGTGAGTTTTTTAGGTCTATCAGTGTGAGACACATATGGTTCTGTTTCAGGGAACAGTACCTTTATGGAACCAGTTTTGGGATCTTCAGATCTTTCACCTCTTTATATTAATGACGCAAAATGTACAGAGAATGGGAGACCCACATTAGAGCTTGTAAAATACTATGATTAAAGTCTGGAAGTTTACGACCTTCATAACTTGTGAGTTTTACAAGGTCCTATCCGGTGAGACACATATGGTTTCTGTTCAGGGGAACCAGTACTTTCTGATGGAACCAGTTTGGGATCTTTCAGATCTTTCCACTCTTTATTATGACCAGAAATGTACAGCGATGGAGAGACCCGACATTAACTTTAAATACCAAATTAAAGTCTTGAAGATTTAGCATTCATAACTTGTGAGTTTAGGTCCTATCAGTGTGAGACACATATGGTTCTATTCAGGGGAACCAGTACCTGATGGAACCAGTTTGGGATCTTCAGATCTTTCCATTCTTTATTCTGACTAGAACTGTGCAGCGACTGAGACACGACAATACCATGTAAAATACTCTTATTAAAGTCTTGAAGTTTAAGCCTTCATAACTTGGTGAGTTTAGGTCCTATCAGGGTGAGACACATATGGTTCTATTTAGGAGAACCAGTACTTTCTGATGGAAACAGTTTGGGATCTTCAGATCTTTCCATTCTTTAGTTATGATCGGAAATGTACACTGACGGGAGACCCGACATTAACCTTGTTAAATACTCAGATTAAAGTCTTGAAGTTTAAGCCTTCATAACTTGGTGAGTTTTAGGTCCTATCAGGGTGAGACACATATGGTTCTGTTCAGGGGAACCAGTACCTGATGGAACCAGTTTGGGATCTTCAGATCTTTCCATTCTTTAATTATGACCAGAAATGCACAGCGACGGGAGACCCGATATTAACTTTTTAAAATACTATGATTAAAGTCTTGAAGTTTAAGCCTTCATATCTTGGTGAGTTTTTAGGTCCTATCAGGGTGAGACACATATGGTTCTGTTCAGGGGAACCAGTACTTTCTGATGGAATCAGTTTGGGATCTTCAGATCTTTCCATTCTTTAATTATGACCAGAAATGCAGAGCGACGGGAGACCATACAATACCATGTTAAAATACTCTGATTAAAGTCTTGAAGTTTAAGCCTTCATAACTTGGTGAGTTTAGGTCCTATCAGGGTGAGACACATATGGTTCTGTTCAGGGGAACCAGTACCTGATGGAACCAGTTTGGGATCCTACAGATCTTTCCATTCTTTAATTAATGACCAGAAATGCAGAGCGACGGGAGACCAGACAATACCATGTTAAATACTCTGATTAAAGGTCTTGAAGTTTTAAGCTTCATAACTTGGTGAGTTTAGGTCCTATCAGGGTGAGAGAAACATAGATGGTCTGTTTTCAGGGGAACCAGTACTTTCTGATGGGACCAGTTTTCGATCTTCAGATCTTCCATTCTTTAATATGACCAGAATGCAACAGCGACGGGAGACCCGATATTAACTTTTTTAAAATACTATGATTAAGTCTTGAATTTTAAGCCTTCATATCCCTTGGTGAGTTTTTAGGTCCTATCAGGGTGAGACACATATTGTTCTGTTCAAGGGGAACAGTACTTTCTGATGGAATCAGTTTGGGATCTTCAGATCTTTCCATTCTTAATTATGACCAGAATGCAGAGCGACCGGAGACCCGACAATACCATGGTTTAAAATACTCTGATTAAAGTCTTGAAGTTTAAGCTTCATAACTTTTGAGTTTAGGTCCTATCAGGGGAGACCATAATGGTTCTGTTCAGGGAACCAGTACTGGTGATGAACAAGTTTGGATCTTCAGATCTTTCCATTTCTTTAAGATTATGACAGGAAATGCGAACGACGGGAGAACCCGACAATACATGTTAAAATACTCTGAATTAAAGTCTTGAAGTTTAAGCCTTCATAACTTGTGAGTTTAGGTCCTATCAGGGGTGAGACACATATGGTTTCTGTTCAGGGGAACCAGTACACAAGATGGGAACCAGTTTGGGCACTTCAGATCTTTCCATTCTTTAATTATGACCAGAAATGCACAGTGCGACGGGAGACCCGATTATAACTTTTTAAAATACTATGATTAAAGTCTTGAGTTTAAGCCTCATGACCTTGGTGAGATTTTTTAGTCCTATCAGGGGAGACACATATGTTTCTGTTCAGGGGAACCAGTACTTTTCTGATGAATCAGTTTGGGATCTTCAGATCTTTCCATTCTTTAATTATGATGACCAGAAAATGAAGAGCGACGGGAGAACCCAGACCATACGATTTTAAATACTCTGATTTAAAGTCTTGAATTTTTAAGCCCTTCATAGTTGGTGAGTTTAAGGTCCTATCAGGGTGAGACACATATGTTTTCTGTTCAGGGTGAACCAGTACCTGATGGAACCAGTTTGGGATCTTCAGATCTTTCCATTCTTTAATTTATGACCAGAATTCAGAGCGAGACGGGAGACCCGAAATACCCTGTAAAATACTCTGATTAAAGTCTTGAATTTAAGCCTTCATACTTGGTGAGTTTGTGGTCCTATCGCGGTGAGACACATATGGTTCTGTTCAGGAGGAACCAATCCTGTATGGAACCGTTTGGGATCTACAGATCTTTCCTTCTTTAATTATGAACCAGAAATGCAGAGCGACGGGAGACCATACAATACCATGTTAAAATACTCTGATTAAAAGTCTTGAAGTTTAAGCCTTTTCATAACTTGGATGAGTTTTATGGTCCTATCAGGGTGTAGACCATATGGTTTTTCTGTTCAGGGGAACCAGTACCTGATGAACCATTTTGGGATCTTCAGATCTTTCCATTCTTTAAATTATGACCAGAAATGCAAGAGCGACCGGGAGACCATAACAATACCATAGTTAAAATACTCTGATTTAAAGTCTTGAAGTTTAAGCCTTCTAAACTTGTGAGTTTAGGTCCTATCAGGGTGAGACACATATGTTCTGTTCAGGGTGAACCAGTACCTGATGGAACCAGTTTGGGCACTTCAGATCTTTCCCATTCTTTATTATGACCAGAAATGCACAGCGACGGGAGACCCCGATATTTACCTTTTAAATACTATGATTAAAGTCTTGAAGTTTAGCCTTCATAACTTGGTGAGTTTTTAGGTCCTATCAGGTGAGACACATATGGTTCTTTCAGGGGACCAGTACTTTCTGATGGAATCAGTTTGGGGGGATTTTCAGATCTTTCCATTCTTTAATTATGATATGACCAGAAATGCAGAGCGACGGGAGACCCGACAATACCAATGTTAAAATACTCTGATTAAGTCTTGAAGTTTAGCCTTCATAACTTGGTGAGTTTAGGTCCTATCAGGGTGACACACAGTTTGGTTTCTGTTTAGGAGAAACAGTACTTTCTGATGGAACCAGTTTGGGATCTTCAGATCTTTCTATTCTTTAGTATGACCAGAAATTCAAGAAGCGACGGAGACCCGCAATACCATGTTTAAATACTCTGATTAAAGTCTCTAAGATTTAAATCATTCATAATATTGGTGAGTTTAGGTCCTATCAGGGTGAGACACATATGGTTCTGTTCAGGGGAACCAGTACCTGATGGAACCAGTTTGGGATCTTCAGATCTTTCCATTCTTTAATTATGACCAGAAAATGCAGAACGCCGGAGACCCGACAATGACCATGTTTAAATACTCTGATTAAAGTCTTGACGTTTAAGCCTTCATAACTTGGTGAGTTTTTAGGTCCTATCAGGGTGGAGACACATATGGTTTCTGTTCAGAGGGGAACCAGTACCTGATGGACCAGTTTGGGGAATCTACAGATCCTTCCATTCTTTAATATGACCAGAAATGCCACAGCGACGGGAGAACCATAACCATTTTATTTTTATTTTTTTACCATGTTAAAATACTCTGATTAAAGTCTTGAATTTAAGCCTTCATAACTTGGTGAGTTTAGGTCCTATCAGGGTGAGACACATATGGTGTTCTGTTCAGGGAAAAGTACCTGGATGGAACCAGTTTGGGATCTTCAGATCTTTCCATTCTTAATTATGACCAGAAATGCACAACCCGGGAGACCCGAATTACCTTGTTAAATACTTATGATTAAAGTCTTGAAGTTTGAAGCCTTCATAACTTGGTGAGTTTTGGTCCTATCCGGGTGAGACACATATGTTCTGTTCAGGGACCCATACCTGATGGAACCAAGTTTGGGATCTTCAGATCTTTCATTCTTTAATTATGACCAGAAATGCAGAGCGACGGAGACCTACAAATACCATGTTAAAATACTCTGATTAAAGTCTTGAAGTTTAAGCCTTCATAACTTGGTGAGTTTAGGTTCCTATCAGGGTGAGACAACATATGGTTCTGGTTTCAGGGGAACCAGTACCTGATGGAAGCCAGTTTGGGATCTTCAGATCTTTCCATTCTTTAATTATGACCAGAAATGCATAGGCACGGGAGAAACCATACAATACACTATGTTAAATACTCTGTTTAAGTCCTTGAAGTTTTAAGCCTTCATAACTTGGTGAGTTAGGGTCCTATCAGGGTGAGACACATATGGTTCTGTTCGGGGAACCAGTAACCTGATGGAACCATTTTGCATCTTCAGATCTTTCCATTCTTTAATTATGACCAGAAATGCACAGCGACGGGAGACCGATATTAACTTTTTAAAATACTATGATTAAGTCTTGAAGTTTAAGCCTTCATAACTTGGTGAGGTTTTTTAGGTCCTATCAGGGTGAGACACATATGGTTCTGGTTCAGGGAACCAGTACTTTCTGATGAAGACAGTTTGGGATTTTCAGATCTTTTCCATTCTTTAATTATGATTGACCAAAATGCAGAGCGACGGGAGACCCGACAATAACCATTTAAAATACTCTGATTAAAGTCTTGAGGTTACCCTTCATAACTTGGTGAGTTTAGGTCCTATCAGGGTGTGACACACATTTTGGTTTTCTGTTTTTAGGAGAACCAGTACTTTCTGATGGAACCAGTTTGGGATCTTCAGATCTTTCTATTCTTGTAGTATGACCAGAAATTCCAGCGACGGGACCCACAATACCATGTTAAAATACTCTGATTAAAGTCTATAAGTTTAAAGCATTCATAACTTGGTGAGTTTAGTTCCTATCAGGGTGAGACACACATATGGTTTCTGTTCGAGGGGAACCAGTACCGTGGATACCCAGTTGGGATCTTCAGATCTTTCCATTCTTTAGTATGACCAAATGCAGAACGACGGGAGCCCGCCGACAATACCATGTTAAAATACTCTGATTAAAGTCTTTGACGTTTTTAAGCCTTCATAACTTGGTTGATTTTAGGTCCTATCAGGGTGAGACACATATGGTTCTGTTCAGGGAACCAGTACCTGATGAACCAGTTTGGGATCTACAGATCTTTCCATTCTTTAATTATGACCAGAAATGCACAGCGACGGGAGACCATACAATACCATGTTAAAATACTCTGATTAAAGTCTTGAAGTTTAAGCCTTCATAACTTGGTGAGTTTAGGTCCTATCAGGGTGAGACACATATGGTTCTGTTCAGGGGAACCAGTACCTGATGGAACCAGTTTGGGATCTTCAGATCTTTCCATTCTTTAATTATGACCAGAAATGCACAACAACGGGAGACCCGACATTAACTTGTTAAAATACTATGATTAAAGTCTTGAAGTTGAAGCCTTCATAACTTGATGAGTTTTTAGGTCCTATCAGGGTGAGACACATATGGTTCTGTTCAGGAACCAGTACTTCTGATGGAATCATTTTTTGGATCTTCAGATCTTTCATTCTTTAATTATGACCAGAAATGCAAGCGACGGGAAGACCCAGACAATACATTGTAAAATACTCTGATTAAAGTCTTGAAGTTTTAAGCCTTCATAACTTGGTGAGTTATAGGTCCTATCAGGTGGTGGTACACAGATGGTTCCTGTTTAGGAGAACCAGTACTCTTCTGATGGAACCAGTTTGGGATCTTCAGATCTTTACTATCTTGACTTATGACCAGAAGTGCACAGCGACGGGAACCCGACATTAACTTGTTAAAATACTCTGATTAAGTCCTTGAAGTTTAAGCCTTCATAACTTGGGTGAGTTTTTAGGTCCTATCAGGGTGGAGACACATATGGTTCTGTTCAGGGAACCAGTACCTGATGGAACCAGTTGTTGGATCTTCAGATCTTTCCATCTTTTAATTATGACCAGAGAATGCAGAGCGACGGGAGACCCTCCAATACCTTTTAAAATACTCTGATTAAAGTCTTGAAGTTTAAGCCTCATAACTTGGTGAGTTTAGGTCCTATCAGGGTGAGACACATATGGTTCTGTTCAGGGGAACCAGTACCTGATGGAACCAGTTTGGGATCTTCAGATCTTTCCATTCTTTAATTATGACGCAAATGCACAGCGCGGGAGACCATACAATACCTGTTTAAATACTCTGATTAAAGTCCTTGAAGTTTTAAGCCTTCATAACTTGGTGAGTTTAGGTCCTATCAGGGTGAGACACATATGGTTCTGTTCAGGGGAACCAGTACCTGATGGAACCAGTTGGATCTTCAGATCTTATCCATCTTTACTTCATGACCAGAAATGCACAACAACGGAGACCCGACATTAACTTGTTAAATACTATGATTAAAGTCTTGAAGTTGAGCCTTCATAACTTGATGAGTTTTTAGGTCCTATCAGGGTGGAGCCATATGGTTTCTGTTCAGGGAACCAGTACTTTCTGATGGAATCAGTGTTTGGGATCTTCAGATCTTTCATTCTTTTAATTTATGACCAGAAATGCGAGAGCGACGGGAGACCCACATACCATGTTAAAATACTCTGATTAAAGTCTTGAAGTTTAAGCCTTCATAACTTGTTGAGTTTAGGTCCTATCAGGGTGAGACACAGATGGTTCTGTTTAGGAGAACCAGTACTTTCTGATGGAACCAGTTTGGGATCTTCAGATCTTTCTATCTTTAGTTATGACCAGAAGTGCACAGCGACGGGAAGACCCGACATTAACTTGTTAAAATACTCTGATTAAAGTCTTGAGTTAAGCTTCATAACTTGGTGAGTTTGAGGTCCTATCAGGGTGAGACACATATGGTTCTGTTCGGGGAACCAGTACCTGATGGAACCAGTTTGGGATCTCTTCAGATCTTTTCCTATTCTTTAATTATGACCAGAAATGCAGAGCGACGGAGAAACCCACAATACCATGTTTAAAATACTCTGATTAAAGTCTTGAAGTTTAAGCTTCATAACTTGGTGAGTTTTAGGTCCTATCAGGGTGAGACACATATGGTTCTGTTTAGGGGAAGCCAGTACTGTCTGATTGGACCAGTTTGGGATCTTCAGATCTTTCTATTCTTTGTTATGACGAGAAATTTCAGACGACGGAGACCCCGACCATACTATGTTAAAATACTCTGATTAAAGTCTTGTAGTTTAAGCTTCATAACTTGGTTGAGTTTAGGTCCTATCAGGGTGAGACACATATGTTCTTGTTCAGGGGAACCAGTACCTCATGGAACACCAGTTTGGATCTTCAGTTGTCTTTCCATTTTTTAATTATGACCAGAAATGCAGAGCGACGGGAGACCATACAAACCATGTAAAATACTCTGATTAAAGTCTTGAAGTTGAAGCCTTCATACTTGATGAGTTTTTAGGTCCTATCAGGGTGAGACACATATGGTTCTGTTCAGGAACCAGTACTTTCTGATGGAAGAGCGTTTGGGGATCTTCAGATCTTTCCATTCTTTAATTATGACCAGAAATGGCACGCGATGGGAGACCGGCATTACTTGTTTAAAATACTCTTGATTAAAGTTTTGACGTTTAAGCTTCATAACTTGGTGAGTTTTTAGGTACTATCAGGGTGAGACACATATGGTTCTGTTCAGGGGAACCAGTACTTCTGATGGACCAGTTTTGGGAATCTTCAGATCTTTCTTTCTTTAGTTTATGACCAGAAATGCACAGCGATGGGAGACCCCGGACATTAATTTGTTAAAATACTCTGATTAAAGTCTTGAAGTTTAAGCCTTCATAACTTGGGAGTTTAGGTCCTATCAGGGTGGAGACATATGTTTCTGTTCGGGGGAACCAGTACCTGATGGAACCAGTTGGGATCTTCAGATCTTTCCATTCTTTAATCATGACCAGAAATGCAGAGCGATGACGGAGACCCTACAATACCATGTAAAATACTCTGACTAAAGTCTTGAAGTTTAAGCCTTCATAACTGGTGAGTTTTTAGGTCCTATCAGGGTGAGACACATATGGTTCTGTTCAGGGAACAGTACCTGATTGAACACAGTTAGGATCTTCAGATCTTTCTATTCTTTAGTTATGACAGAAGTGCACAGCGATGGGAGACCCGACATTACTTGTTAAAATACTCTGATTAAAGTCTTGAAGTTTAATCCTTCATAACTTGGTGAGTTAGGTCCTATCAGGGTGAGACACATATGGGTATTTGTAGGGGGGAAAAACCAGTAACTGATGGAACCAGTTTGGCGATCTTCAGATCTTCCATTCTTTAATTATGACCAGAAATGCACAGCGCGGGAGACCCGATGATTACTTTTTAAAATACTATGATTAAAGTCTTGAAGTTTAAGCCTTCATAACTTGTGGTCTTTTAGGTCCTATCAGGTGAGACACATATGGTTCTGTTCAGAGGAATCCGTACCTGATGGAACCAGTTTGGGGGGGAAAAAATAAATCTTCAGAACATTTCCATTCTTTAATTATGACCAGAAATGCACAGCGACGGGAGACCGTATATTAACTTTTTAAATACTATGATTAAAGTCTTGAAAGTTTAAGCCTTCATAACTTGGTGAGTTTTTAGGTTCCTATCAGGTGAGACACATATGGTTTCTGTTCAGTGAACCAGTACTTTTCTGATTGAATCAGTTTGGGATCTTCAGATCTTTCCATTCTTTACTTTATGACCAGAAATGCAGAGCGAACGGGAAGACCCGACAATACCATTTTAAATACTCTGATTAAAGTCTTGAAGTTTAAGCCTTCATAACTTGTTGAGTTTAGGTCCTATCAGGGTGAGAAGCACATAGTTTCTGTTTAGGAAACCAGTACTTTCTGATGGAACACAGTTTGGGATCTTCAGATCCTTTCCATTTCTTTTAATAATGACCAGAAATGCAGAGCGACGGGAGACCCGAACAATCCATTTTAAAATACTATGATTAAAGTCTTGAAGTTTAAGCCTTCATAACTCTCGGTGAGTTTAGGTCCTGTCAGGGTGAGATACATATGGTTCTGTTTCAGAGGGACCAGTACTTTCTGATGAACCAGTTTGGGGTTCTCAGATCTTTCCATTCTTTAGTTTATGACCAGAAATGCACTAGCGTGGGAGACCCGGATTAACTTGTTAAAATACTCTGATTAAGTCTTGAAGTTAAGCTTCATAACTTGGTGAGTTTAGGTCCTATCAGGTGAGAGCATATGGTTCTTTTCAAGGGGAACCAGTACCTTGATGGAACCAGTTTGGATCTTCAGATCTTTCATTCTTTAATTATGACCAGAAATGCACAGCGACGGGAGACCCGATTTTACTTTTTTAAAATACTATGATTAAAGTCTTGAAGTTTAAGCCTTCATAACTTGGTGAGTTTTTTAGGTCCTATCAGGGTGAGACACATATGGTTCTGTTCAGGGAACCAGTACTTGATGGAACCAGTTTGGGATCTTCAGATCTTTCCAATTCTTTAATTATGACCAGAAATGAACAGCGACGGAGACCCGTATTAACTTTTTAAAATACTATGATTAAAGTCTTGAAGTTTTAAGCCTTCATAACTTGTTGAGTTTAGGTACTATCAGGGTGAGACACAGATTGGTTCTGTTTAAGGAGAACCAGTACTTTCTGATGGAACCAGTTGGATCTTCAGATCTTTCTATTTCTTTATTTATGACCAGAAGTGCACACGAACTGGAGACCCGAACATTAACTTGTTAAATACTCTGATTAAAGTCTTGAACGTTTAATTCCTTCATAACTTGGTGAGTTTAGGTCCTATCAAGGTGAGTACAACCATGGTTCTGTTCGTGAACCAGTCCTGATGGCCAGTTTGGGATCTTCAGATCTTTCTATTCTTTAGTTATGACCAGAAGTGCACAGCGACGGGAGACCCGACATTAACTTGTTAAAATAGCTTATTAAAGTCTTGAAAGTTTATCCTTCATAACTTGGTAAGTTTAGGTCCTATCGGTGGAGAACACATATGGTTTCTGTCAGGGAACCAGTACCTGATGGAGACCAGTTTGGGGATCTTCAGATTTTTCCATTCTTTATATGACCAGAAAATGCAGAGCGCCGGAGACCCCTACTGTACCATGTAAAATACTCTGCTTAAAGTCTTGAAGTTTAAGCCTCTAAAATACTCTGATTAAAGTCTTGAAGTTTAAGCCTTTCTTTGGTGAGTTTAGGTCCTATCAGGGTGAGACACATATGGTTCTTTCAGGAGAACCAGTACTTTCTGATGGAACCAGTTTGAGATCTTTAGATCTTTCCCTTTTCTTTAGTTATGACCAGAAATGTACAGCGACACGGGAGACCCGACATTAAAATATTAAAAACTCTGATTAAAGTCTTGTTTAAGCCTTCATAACTTTGAAGTTTAAGTCCTTGGTGAACAGTTTAGGTCCTGAGGTTTAGGACACTATCTTGGGGTGGAGGGAACCAGTCTTTCTTTCTGTTTCAGGAGAATTTCATTTTTTCTGATGGAACCAGTTCAGAGATCTTTTTAGATTTTTAGTTTTCTTTTAAAAGAAAAGAAATTAAAATTAAGTAAAATTAAAGTCTTAAAGTTTACCTTGACATTAAACTTTTAAGTTTTAAGTTCTGATAAAGTCTTGAAGTTTAACCTTCATACTTGGTGAGTTTAGGTCCTATCAGGGTGAGACACATATGGTTCTGTTCAGGAGAATGTCTTTACTTTTTGATGGACCAGTTTTGAGATCTTTAGATCTTTTTTTTTCTTTAGTTATGACAGAAATGTACAGCAACGGGAGACCCGACATTAAAATATTAAAATACTCTGATTAAAGTCTTGAAGTTTAAGCCTTCATAACTTGGTGAGTTTAGGTCCTATCAGGGTGAGACACATATGGTTCTGTTCAGGAGAACCAGTACTTTCTGATGAAACCAGTTTTTGAGATTTAGATTTAGATCTTTTTCTTTTTTGAGTTATTTTATGACACCGAATGACCGAAAGTAAACATAAAATATTAAAATAAACTGATTAAAGTCTTGAAAATTAGCCTTCATAAGTTTAAAGTCTAGGAAGTTTTTCCTTCATAACTGTTTGGGTGGTTTTCATGGGTTCTGTTATCAGGATGAGAACAGTTTATCTTTTCTGTTCAGATTTCCATTCTTTTCTTTTTGATCAGAATACTTTAGTTTTCAATATTTAGATCCGACATTTAAATAAAGACTGATTAAAATTGAAAAAGTTTTTAAACCCTTAAGTTTAAACTTGTTAAGTTTACTTCTTGATTAAAGTCTTGAAGTTTTAGGTCCTTCAGTAACTTGGACACAGTTTAGGTGGTTCTTTTGAGATCATATCTTTTTTTCAGGAGAACTTTTTTTTAGATGGATAGTTTTGACTTTCAGAAATGTACAGCAACGGGAGACCCGACATAAAATATTAAAATACTCTGATTAAAGTCTTGTTTAAGCCTTCAAAGCCTGAGTTTATAACTTTGGTGAGTTTAGGTCCTATCAGGGTGAGACACATATGGTTTCTGTTCAGGAGAACTTTTCTTTCTGATGGATTTTGAGATCTTTAGATTTCTTCATTCTTTTTCCTTTTCTTTAGTTATGACCAGAAATGTACAGCGAATTAATTAAATTAAAATATAAAAAATACTTCTGATTAAGCCTTCTTGAAGTTTAAGCCTTCATAACTTGGTGAGTTTAGGTCCTATGAGTGAGTGACAGATATGGTTCTGTTCAGGAGAACCAGATCTTATCTTTCTGATGGAACCAGTTTTGAGATCTTCAGATCTTTCCTTTCTTTAGTTATGACCCAAATGTACAGCAACGGGAGACCAAACATTAAAATATTAAAATACTCTGATTAAAGTCTTGAAGTTTAAGCCTTCATAACTTGGTGAGTTTAGGTCCTATCAGGGTGAGACACATATGGTTCTGTTCAGGAGAACCAGTACTTTCTGATGAACCAGTTTGAGATCTTTAGATCTTTCTTTTTAGTTATGACCAGAAATTCAGCAGTACACCAGACAGACCGTAACATTAAACGACGGGAATAACCTGAAAATTAAAACTTGATTAAAAAATTAAAGTCTGAAGTTTAACTTAACTTGGTGAGTTTAGTTTAGGTCCTTCATAATGGTTTGGTTCAGTTTTTTAGGGTACTTTCCTACTTTCAGGGTGAGATTTTTGATGGTTTTTTTTTTTTCAGAACCTTCTTTCTTTTTGATGGAACCAGTTTTTGAGATTTTCAGATTTTTACTTTCTTAAAGTTATGACCAGAAATTTACAAAACTTAAAATACCTGATTAAACATTAACTTTTTAAAATACTTCTTGATTAAAGTCTTGAAGTTTAAACCTTCATAACTTGGTGAGTTTACTTTCCTATCAGTGGTGAGACACATATGGTTTTCTGTTCAGGAGAACCAGTCTTTCTGATGGAACCAGTTTGAGATCTTTAGATCTTTCCTTTCTTTAGTTATGACCAGAAATGTACAGCGAACGGGAGAAACATTAAAATATTAAAAATTCTGATTAAAGTCAGTTTAAGCCTTCATAAAACTTTTTAGGTCCTTAGGGGTCAGGGTTCAGGGTACACATATGGTTCTGTGAGACAGAACCACATTTCTTTGGATGGACCAGTTGAGAAATCTTTCTTTTTCTTTCCATTTTTAGTTTTGACCAGATCTTTTAGATCTAGACCCCATTTCTTTAAATTAAAGAAATGAATAATTAAAAAATTTGAACCTAATTACATTAACTGTATTAAAACTTCTTCTGAGTTTTAAAGTTTAAGTTTAGTCCTTCTTCATAGACTTTTCAGTTTCAGGACCTTTTTCTTCAGAGACTTTCTCTTTCTTTTCTTGAGAACCAGTTTGAGATCTTTCTTTACTTTTTGATGACAGAAAGTTTTGAGATCTTCAGAGAAATTTACTTTAAAGACCAGAAATAAAATATAGGAAATACCTGAATTAAAACTTGTTAAAAACTTCTTGTTTAAAGTCTTGAAGTTTAACCTTCATAACTTGGTGAGGTATCAGGGTGAGAGACATGGTTATGTTCTGTTCAGGGGAACCAGTACTTTCTGATGGAACCAGTTTGAGATCTTTAGATCTTTCCATTCTTTAGTTATGTTATGACCAGAAATGTACAGCAGAAGGAGTACACATTAAATATTAAAATATTAAAAATTAAAACTTATTAAAATTAAAGTCTTTTTAAGCCTTTTAAAGTTTTAAGTTTATTATTCATAACTATGGTTCTGTTTAGGAACACTTTCATGGGTGAGACATTTTTCTTTTTCTGTTCAGGGAGAACTTTTCTTTTTTGATGGAGACCAGTTTTTGAGATTTAGATCTGACCATTATTTTAGAAAATGATTAAAATGTATTAAAACAGGAGAAAAACATTAAAAGTTTAAGTTTTACTCTGATTAAAGTCTTGAAGTTTAAACCTTCATAACTTTTGTTTTTAGGTCCTATCAGGGTGAGACACATATGGTTCTGTTCAGGAGACCAGTACTTTCTGATGGATCAGTTTTTGAGATCTTTAGATCTTTCCATTCTTTAGTTATGACCAGAAATGTACAGCAACGGGAGACCCGACATTAAAATATTAAAATACTCTGATTAAAGTCTTGAAGTTTAAGCCTTCATAACTTGGTGAGTTTAGGTCCTATCAGGGTGAGACACACACATGGTTCTGTTCAGGGGAAGTACTTTCTCTGGGTTTGGAACCAGAGAGTTTCTTTCCATTACCTTTTCTTTGACCATTGAAATGTAATCATTCTTTTTTAGATTTTTTTTCTGACCAAAAACCAGAAGTTGAAAGAAATAACTTAAAAAAAAAAATTAACTTAAAAAATTTTTTTCTTTTAAGTTTAAAGTAGTTGAAGTTCATAACAGGTGAGGGTGAGAGTTTTAGGACTTCAGGGTTGGAACCAGTTGAGATCTTTCTTTTCTTTTCAGGAGATTTTTCTTTTGATGGACCTTTTTTGAGATCTTTGAAGAGAGACCAAAATTATTGAGACAGAAATTAACAGGAGACTTGTTAAAAATTAAATTAAAACTCTTTAAAGTTTAACTTTCTGTTTAAAGTCTTGAAGTTTAAGGGTTCAGATAACTTCAGTGAGTTTAGGTCCTATCAGGTTGAGACACATATGGTTCTTCAGGGAACCAGTACTTTCTGATGGAACCAGTTTGAGATCTTTAGATCTTTCCATTCTTTAGTTATGACCAGAAATGTACAGTACAGGGAGACAGCGACGGGAGACATTAACATAAAAAAATATTAAAAATTACTCTGATTAAAGTCTTGAAGTTTAAGCCTTCATAACTTGGTGAGTTTAGGTCCTATCAGGGGGACCTATCAGGGGTTGAGACACATGTTTCTGTTCTGTTCAGGGAACCAGTCTTGAACCAGGATCTTTCTTTTTTGATGGAACCAGTTTTTGAGATCTTCAGATCTTTTTTTTCTTTAGTTATGACCAGAAATGTACATAAACGGGATTAAACGAAAATTAAAATATTAAAAAGTTTAAACTTCTTGAGTTTAAGGTCCTTAAAGTCTTGAAGTTTAAGCCTTCATAACTTGGTGAGTTTTATGGTTCAGGGTGAGACAACCATGGTTCTTTTCAGGAGAGTACTTTCTTTGATGGACCAGTTTTTGAGATCTTTAGATCTTTCTTTCCTTTCTTTAGTTAGAGACCAGAAATGTACAGCAACGGAGAGACATTAAAATATTAAAATACTCTGATTAAAGTCTTGAAGTTTTTAAGCCTTCATAATTGGTGAGTTTAGGTCCTATCAGGTTTATAGAGTGAGACACATGGTTCTGTTCACATGGTTTCAGGGTTTCAGTACTTCTGGAACTACTTTTAACCCCCCTTTAATTTAAACGGGGTTCCCCCGGCCAAAATTGAAAAATTAAAAAAAATGTCTAAAAAAGGGGAAAACAGGAAATCTCAAAAAAATAAACAAATCAGACTAAAAAAAAAATAAAAAAATTTAAATGGGCTTATGAACATAAGATCTCTCTTTCAAAGACTTTGCTAGTTAGTGCCTATTTGTGACATCTTTGTTTATTTTGCCTCACAAAAAACCTGGCTGGCAGCAGAGGATTTGTTACTAAAAATGAGTCAACCCCTACAATTTTTTTAAATTTTCACATTCCCAAAAACTGGGCAAAGGGGAGGAGGTAGAAACCATCTTTCGTCCGATTTTTTGACTAGCCCCAGACAATCAATAGTACAACTTTTTTAAATTTTAAAAACCTTAGTTTTCCTCATCCAAATTGAAAAGCACAAAAACCACTTCTTTTTGGGTTTTTTTTGTCCCGCCACCGGGCCTTACTCTAAATTTATAATCTTTTTCAGCCCTTTTATTGTTTTAGGTTAAATACAGATAAAGTTATCATAGTGGGGTTTTAACTTTCATGTTGCCACTGAAATGATAGCTTAAATATACCCCTTTAAGGTATCTTAGACTAAATTTGGGCTTTACTCAAAAACATTAACAAACCTACCCATTTTTGTCTTCATTCTCTGGACCTTGTGTGACATATGGCTTGAGTGTACAACTTTTAAAATTTTTTCCTCAAAACCCGGGCGTCTGACCTTTTTTTTAATAACCTTTGAGTTTAATTTAAACCGGTTCTCCACACCTGAAAAAAAAATTTCATTATTAGATCATTATCAGACATGCGTAAAACCTTTGAAGAATCTGTCCACTTTTTAATTTCTCATTATCACAAAAAAAACAGAGTGAGGGCAAAAATTTTTTTTCTTTAAAAATTTGATTTCTTGTTCAGAGTGTTATTTATCATTGCGGGGGCATTAACAATGCCCCCCTTTTGAAAAAGAAGGGAAATATTCATAGGGGGGCAGGCTCCCGGGTTTTAATTCAGAGCGGGGATTTTTAAAGCAAATGTTAGAAAATTGGAGAAAAAGGGCGCTTTTAAACCCCTAGGGGATTCCTACTTAATCGGGAAAAAATAGCCTACTGTTGTAAAAAAAACCCTTTCCCCCAAGCTAGAACAGCTTATTTCTACCCTTAAATAAAAGAAAAAGAATAATCCTGGGTTTTTCTCTTAGTACAGTTGTAAACTTAACGAGTCACAGCTCTGTTGAGCCATCCTTTCCTTTAGTTTCCAGCATCATGATTTTAGGGGTTTCTTCCAAATAAATTGATTCTATAAAAAGAAAACTTTGACAATCCCCCAGAATGATTACTTATCCTCAAAAAGTGGACAACATAAAAATAACTGTAGAACCGATCTGTGTTTGGACGGGTTTTTGACCTGGGGAGCTTCCTGAGTTATCAGAAATAGTTTTATCAAAACCTTTAAACTTGTATGTTAGCCCAATCCCAACCAAATTTTTTAAGGAAAAAGTTTCCCCCTGATTACCAGCCCCATTTTAATATGATTAATCTATCCTTAGTAAATGGATATGTCCACCACTTTTTTAAAGGGAGCTGTAATTAACCTTTTCTTTAAAAAACCTTCGCTTTATCGAAGACTTAAAAATTTTCAGACCGATATCCAAACTTTTCCCTTTTTTCTAAAATTCTTGAAAAAAGTTGCTAAACAAATTGTGACATTTACACAGCAATGACCTTTTGAAGAGTTTCAGTCAGGTTTAGAGCTCATCATACACTGAAAAAGCCGCTGAAAGTCCCCTAATGAATTCTTATTTTCAGATAATGGACTTGTGTCTTTCTGGTTCTGTTAGATCTCAGTGCTGCATTTGTACAGTCGATCATAATATTCTCTTAGAAAGGGGAATATGCTGTAGGGATCAGGGAACAGCCTAGGTGGTTTAAATCTTATTTGTCTGCAGATTTTCCCGTTTGTTCATGTAAATGAAAATCATCTTTTAAAAATCCAGGGTTAAGTGGGGGGGTACCAAGGGTTCGGTACTTGGCCAATTTTTTTTACTATATATATGCTTCCAATAAAAAATTTCAGGGAGCAAAAATAAATTTTCACGAGGTGATGAACTCAGCTTTTCTTATCCCTAAATCCTGATGAGCCCAAAGTTAGATAGACTACAAGATGTCTTTTAAGACATAAAAAATTGGAGACTTTTTAAATTTTCGCTTCTAATTCAGACAAGACAGAAGTTTTCGCCCTTTGGACCGGATCTTTTAAAAAAAACTGCTTATCAATCCTTAACCTGGATGGCATTAAAATTGACCTCCAATAATAAAATAAAAAAAAATTTGGGGTTATTTTTTCCCGGGCATGTCTTTAATCCCATATTAAAAAAGGTTTCCCGGTTTCCTTCTTTTACCCGGAAAAAAGCCAAAATTAGAAAAATCCTGCCAGGATTGATGCTGAAAAAAAAGTCCCCCATTTTTTTATTCAAGGCTGGCATTGTAATTCTTTACTATCAGGCTGTCCACAAAAGCGTTAAAAGCCTTCAGCTGATTCAAAATGCTGCAGCAAGAGTTCTGATGAAAATTAAAAAGAGAGATCATATTTCCCCTACTTTAGCTTCCCTTCATTGGCTCCCTGTTAAATCCAGAATAGAATTTAAAATTCTCCTCCTCACATATAAAGCCCTTAATGATTTAGCTCCATCATACATCAGAGAGCTGATTGTTCCATATGTTCCTAACAGAGCACTTCGTTCTCAGACTGCAGGTTTACTGGTGGTTCCTAAAGTCTCTAGAAGTAGAATGGGAGGCAGATCCTTTAGTTATCAGGCTCCTCTCCTGTGGAACCAGCTCCCAGTTTTAATCCGTGAGGCGGACACCCTGTCTACTTTTAAGGCTAGGCTTAAAACTTTCCTTTTTGATAGAGCTTATAGTTAGAGTGGCTTAGGTTATCCTGAGCTATCTCTGTAGTTATGCTGCTATAGGCTTAGGGTGCTGGAGGACATTATGACCACTTTCACCCTCTTCGCTACTTTCTCACACTACTCTTCAATTTTGTATTATTTGCTGTTATTTCAGTTTTTAACTTTGTTCTCTCTCTTCTCTCTTCCGAGAAGCTACACCTGGCCTGACTCTGTGTCTACCTGTGACAACTGTCTGGAGAGGGGCATCATCCGAGCTTCTGCTGGCAACAACTTGGTGCCCACCCTCTACCGATGATCCACATGGCCCTGTCTTTCAGTGTTTAACCCTTTCTCTCTCCTAGACATAGCTACTGACAGAGCATTTACTGTACTAACTCTATGTGCTCTCTTCAGACTCTAACTTTGAAAACTGGCTCAGAGTTTATCTGTTCTTTCTTTCTAGGTGAAACGACTAAAGGAGCTACATCCATTAACATTTACCTTTTCCTTCCCATAGAAAGTACTCCTGGATCAGTGTTTCTTTGTTCTCTTTGTGTCTCTGCTCTGTTCTCTCCAACCCCCAAACGGTCGTGGCAGATGGCCGCTCACACTGAGCCAGGTTCTGCTGGAGGTTTCTTCCTGTTAAAAGGGAGTTTTTCCTCTCCACTGTCGCTACATGCATGCTCAGTATGAGGGATTGCTGCAAAGTCAACGCCAGTGACTGTACACTGTCTCTACATGCTCATCCGGGAGGATTGAGTGCTGCTGGTCACTGACTGGATGCATTCTGCTGGGTTTCCTTAGATAGACAAACTTTTTATCCAATTTGAATAAATAACAGAATCTGACTGCACTGTTCAATGATTTGGATTAATTGTAATGCATGTACCTGACTTTTGTGAAGTGCCTTGAGACGACGTGTTGTGAATTGGCGCTATATAAATAAACTGAATTGAATTGAATTGAATTGAATTGAATTGAATTGAATTGAATTGAATTTCTGATGGATTCAGTTTGAGGTCTTTAGATCTTTCCTTTCTTTAGTTATGACCAGAAATGTACAGCAACGGGAGACCCGACATTAAAATATTAAAATACTTTGATTAAAGTCTTGAAGTTTAAGCCTTCATAACGTGGTGAGTTTAGGACCTATCAGGGTGAGACACATATGGTTCTGTTCAGGGGAACCAGTACTTTCTGATGGAACCAGTTTGAGATCTTCAGATCTTTCCTTTCTTTAATTATGACCAGAAATGTACAGCAACGGGAGACCCGACATTAAAATATTAAAATACTTTGATTAAATTCTTGAAGTTTAAGCCTTCTTAATTTGGTAAGATTAGGTCCTATCAGGGTGAGACACATATGGTTCTGTTCAGGGGAACCAGTACTTTCTGATGGAACCAGTTTGGGATCTTCAGATCTTTCCATTCTTTACTTATGAACAGAAATGTACAGCGACGGGAGACCCGACAATAACTTGTTAAAATACTCTGATTAAAGTCTTGAAGTTTAAGCCTTCATAACTTGGTGAGTTTAGGATCTATCAGGGTGAGACAAATACGGTTCTGTTCAGGGGAACCAGTACTTTCTGATGAAACCAGTTTGAGATCTTTAGATCTTTCCTTTCTTTAGTTATGACCAGAAATGTACAGCAACTGGAGACCCGACATTAAAATATTAAAATACTCTGATTAAAGTCTTGAAGTTTAGGCCTTCATAACTTGGTGATTTTAGGACCTATCAGGGTGAAACACATATGGTTCTGTTCAGGGGAACCATTACTTTCTGATGGAACCAGTTTGAGATTTTCAGATCTGTCCATTCTTTAGTAAGGAACAGAAATGTACAGCAACCGGAGAACCGACAATAAAATACTAAAATCGTCTGATTAAAATTTTGAAGTTTAAGCCTTCATAACGTGGTGAGTTTAGGACCTATCAGGGTGAGACACATATGGTTCTGTTCAGGGGAACCAGTACTTTCTGATGGAACCAGTTTGAGATCTTTAGATCTTTCCTTTCTTTAATTATGACCAGAAATGTACAGCAAAGGGAGACCCAACATTGAAATATTAAAATACTTTGATTAAAGTCTTGAAGTTTAAGCCTTCATAACTTGGTGAGTTTGGGTCCTATCAGGGTGAGACACATATGGTTCTGTTGAGGCGATCCAGTACTTTCTGATGGAACCAGTTTGGGATCTTCAGATCTTTCCTTTCTTTCGTTATGAGCAGAAATGTACAGCAACGGGAGACCCGACAATAAAATATTAAAATACTGTGATTAAAGTTTGAAGTTTAAGCCTTCATAACTTGGTAAGTTTGGGTCTATCGGGTTTGAACACATATGGTTCTTTTCAGGGGAACCAGTACTTTCTGTTTGGAACCAGTTTGAGATCTTCAGATCGTCCATTTTTTTTAGTTATGAACAGAAATGTACAGCGACCGGAGACCGAAAATTTAAAATACAAAAAATCTCTGATTAAAAATCTTGAAGTTTAAGCCTTCATAACTGGTGAGTTTAGGTCCTATCAGGGTGAGACACATATGGTTCTGTTCAGGGGAACCAGTACTTTCCTGATGGAAAACCAGTTTGAGATCTTTAGATCTTTCCCTTTCTTTTATGACAGAAATGTACAGCGACGGAGACAAGACATTAAATATTAAATACTCTGATTAAAGTCTTGAAGTTTAAGCCTTCATAACATGGTGAGTTTAGGACCTATCAGGGTGAGACACATATGGTTCTGTTCAGGGGAACCAGTACTTTCTGATGGAACCAGTTTGGGATCTTCAGATCTTTCCATTCTTTACTTATGAACAGAAATGTACAGCGACTGGAGACCCGACATTAAATACTAAAATACTCTGATTAAACTCTTGAAGTTTAAGCTTTCATAACTTGGTGAGTTCAGGACCTATCAGGGTCAGAAAAAGATGGTTCTGTTCAGGGGAACCAGTACTTTCTGATGGAACCAGTTTGGGATCTTCAGATCTTCCATTCTTTACTTATGAACAGAAATGTACAGCGACGGGAGACCCGACATTAAAATATTAAAATACTCTGATTAAAGTCTTGAAGTTTAAGCCTTCATAACATGGTGAGTTTAGGTCCTATCAGGGTGAGACACATATGGTTCTGTTCAGGGGAACCAGTACTTTCTGATGGAACCAGTTTGGGATCTTCAGATCTTTCCTTTCTTTAGTTATGACAGAAATGTACAGCAGACGGGAGACCCGACATAAAATATTAAAATACTCTGATTAAGTCTTGAAGTTTAAGCCTTCATAACTGGTGAGTTTAGGTCCTATCAGGTGAGACACATATGGTTCTGTTCAGGGAACCAGTACTTTCTGATGGAACCAGTTTGGATTAGATCTTCCATTTCTTTAGTTATGAACAGAAATGTACAGCGACGGAGACCCGACATAAAATATTAAATACTCTGATTAAAGTCTTGAGTTTAAGCTTCATAACATGGTGAGTTTAGGTCCTATCAGGGTGGCACATATGGTTCTGTTCAGGGGAACCAGTACTTCCTGATGAACCAGTTTGGATCTTTAGATCTTTCCTTTCTTTCGTTATGAGCAGAAATGTACAGCGACGGGAGACAAGACATTAAAATATTAAAATACTCTGAATAAACTCTTGAACTTTAAGCCTTCATAACTTGGTGAGTTTTGGACCTATCAGGGTGAGACACATATTGTTCTGTTCAGGGGAACCAGTACTTTCTGATGAAACCAGTTTGGGATCTTCAGATCTTTCCATTCTTTAGCTATGAACAGAAATGTACAGCGACAGGAGAAACGACATTAAATTATTAAAATACTCTGATTAAAGTCTTGAAGTTGAAGCCTTCATAACTTGGTGAGTTTAGTTTCCTATAAGGGTGAGAAGCATATGGTTCTGTTCAGGGGAACCAGTACTTTCTGATGGAACCAGTTTAGGATCTTTAGATCTTTCCATTCTTTAGTTATGAACAGAAATGTACAGCGACAGGAGAAACGACATTAAATTATTAAAATACTCTGATTAAAGTCTTGAAGTTGAAGCCTTCATAACATGGTGAGTTTAGGACCTATCAGGGTGGGACACATATGGTTCTGTTCAGGGGAACCAGTACTTTCTGATGGAACCAGTTTGAGATCTTTAGATCTTTCCTTTCTTTAGTTATGAACAGAAATGTACAGCAACGGGAGACCCGACATTAAATATTAAAATACTCTGATTAAAATCTTGAAGTTAGAAAGGGTGACACAATATGTTGTTAGGGACCAGTCTTCTGAGACAGTTATTCTCTTTCTTATTACATGACAGAAGAAGACCAAAAAAATTAAAATCTTGATTAAGCTTAATTGAGTTTTGGTGATTGTTTTTAGGGGATCATATTTTAGGCCATTTTCGATGTTTGGAAATTCACGAGACGAAATTAAAAAAAAACATTAAATTTAAACTCTAACTTAAATTTCAGTTTAAGGCCCTTATACATGAGTTAGGCCATCGTTGAAAATGTCGTCGGGACCGCTTAATAAAACCCTTCATAATTGTTAGTTTTAGCCTTCTATTAGACATGAGATTCTGAGCCATCAGGACAATTAATGTTTTTGGTACATTAGATTTTTAACCTTTTTTTAAAATCTTCAGTTTGGGGATAAAAATTTAAGCAGGATAAAGTTTTAATAAATCTGATATTGTGTCTTTCCTTCATGAGAGAATATGGTCTATGGGGGACCAGCAAATATGTTCAGTTAGGTATCAGTTTTTTAATTAGTTTGGAAATTAATTTAGTTCTACTAAAAGGTTAAGCGACGAAAGATTTTAGTGAACATACTTTGAGTTCAGTTTTAAAGGTAATCACTATGGCTTTTAGGGAACAAATGTGCAGCATAGACGTTGAGAAAAGATCTTTCTGATAACCCTTTAGAACTTATACTGGCGAATTTAGTACGAACGAATGAAAAAATGGAAAACAAATTACTTCAGATGAACTTGGTATTTGATATCTTGAGAACCATTGTTTTTAGGAACAGAAGGAATGAAGTTGGGAACAATATTTACATTAAATCTGAATTTAAGCCTTTCATACTTGTTTAATTAATAGGGAAAAACTTTTTTCCCCAAAAGTCTTTTAAAAATGGGATTTATTTTTTTAGGGGAACAGAATGTAGGACAGGAGAACAACTTATTTAAATAGTTTAATCTTGAATTTGAAGCATAAAACGGGAATTTTCTATTAATGTAAGTCTTTTTTAAGGCCCAAACTTGGTTCCAAGTTAGATTTTGCCCCAAATTCTTTGGTTGAAAATTGGTTTTCAGGGGGAGTTAATTAAAAAAAAACCGAGGAACCCAATAAATTTAAATCCTTAAATTGAGTTAAAGCCTTAAGGATTTGCCNGTCAATAAATAAATCATTGTTCTCCTGAAAATTTCTTACCTGTGCAATTTTTCATCTCCCAACAGGTGTGCGCAGACAAAAATGTTCCCCGGTGCTTGCGTACAGTTTATTGGTTCGGGAAAGGGGTACAAAACAAGAACGAGGAATCGGGGCCCGCGTTCTAGCAAGATGTCTCTCTTAGTTGCTGATGTTTTCGGCATGGCTAAAACTTAGATGTGTCCAAAGGGGGCCCTTTTGATTCGGTGGTGGAGAGGACAGTGCAGTTGTAATGCTGGGAAACTAGGCTGGAAGTGTTGGAGCAGGCATGCAGGGCTGAGGCTCGCTGAGGTTTGTGACACACTTAGTCCAAATGCATTTGTGAGCTGGCACCCAGGAGCGGCGCTGATAAAAGCCAGGAAACCCAGCTGAAAGCAGTGGCTGCTCCGTCACATTGATGAGGATTAAAAGAGCAAAATGGTAAAAGGTGCAGTAGTGCGCCCTCCGCTGGAAAAAAAAGCTTACAGCCCCTGGTATTCCCAGGCGGTCTCCCATCCAAGTACAAAACCAGGCCCGACCCTGCTTAGCTTCCGAGATCAGACGAGATGGGGGTTTTCAGGTGGTATGGCCGTAAGCCACACACTAGTCTCATCACAGCCCTTTTATGCAGGGGAGCAGCTGCGTGGCGCTTTCTCCGTGAATATCCTCCATTGTTGATGTGCTGAAAACACATTATGACATTAACCCATGCAGCAGGTGGCTTCTTTAACGGGCTGCATTTTGTTTGCTTGGAGTAGGGAGTGTGTTTTATGTTCCTGGGGGTGTCTTCCACTGGGTTAGAGGGCCTCATTTTGGCCTTCCCCCCGTAAAAAAGGTAAACAGACAATAATTGTCAAACGTTCACCTTTTAGCATTTCAATAGACGGCTCATTGATTTGCAACAACGGGCAATAACATAAAAAAGGATTTTGGGAGCAACTAAAATGTCAAAAATCAATCATTGTTCTCCTGTAAATTCTTACCTGTGCAATTTTCATCTCCCAACAGGTGTGCGCAGACAAAAATGTTCCCCGGTGCTTGCGTACAGTTTATTGGTTCTGGAAGGGTACAAAACAGAACGAGGAATCAGGGCCGCGTTCTAGCAAGATGTCTCTCTTAGTGCTGATGTTTTCGGCATGGCTAGACTTAGATGTGTCCAAGGGGCCCTTTTGATTCGGTGGTGGAGAGACAGTGCAGTTGTAATGCTGGGAAACTAGGCTGGAAGGGTTGGAGCAGGCATGCAGGGCTGAGGCTGCTGAGGTTTGTGACACACTTAGTCCAAATGGCATTTGTGAGCTGGCACCCAGGAGCGGCGCTGATAAAGCCAGGAAACCCAGCTGAAAGCAGTGGCTGCTCCGTAACTTTGATGAGGATTAAAAGAGCAAAAGGGTAAGAGGGTGCAGTTTTTGGCCCTCCGCTGGAAAAAAAAAGTTTTAAAACCCAACCTGGTTTCCCCCAGGCGGTCTCCCACCCTTTTTACAAAACCCGGCCCGCCCCTGTTTTAGCTTCCGAGATCAGACGAAAACCCGGGCGTTTTCGGGGTTTGGTAGGGGCCGGGTAAGCACACACTAGTCTCATAAACAGCCCTTTTATGCGGGTGGAGCAGCTGCGTTGGCGCTTTTTTCCGGGTGAATATCCCCCATTGTTGATTTTGGGCTAAAAAACACATATGCCAAAATTAATCATGCAGGGGTGGCTTCTTTAACTGCTGAAAAATTTTGGGTTTGTTTTGGAGAAAGTGAGTGTGTGTAGTTCCTGGGGGTGTTTCCACGGGGTTTAGGGGGCCCTCATTTTGGCCTTCCCCCGTAAAAAGGTAAAAACGGGGACAATAATTGTAAAGGGTTCCCCTTTTTAGAAATTTTCAATAGAGGGCCCTCAGGATTTCCCAAACAACTGCAAAAAAGAAAAAGGGCTTTGAGCAACAAAAAAATGTCAATAAATCAATCATTGTTCTTGTAAATTCTTACCTGTCCCAATTTTTAATCCCCCAAACGGTGTGCGCAGACAAAAAATTTTTCCCGGGTTTGCTTGCGTAAGTTTTTTGGTTTCCCTGGAAGGGTACAAAAACAAAAAGAGGAATAAAGGGCCGCGTTCTGGGCAAGATGTCTTTTCTTAGTTGCGGGATGTTTTGGGGCCATGGCTAGACTTAGATGTGCCCCCAAGGGGGCCTTGATTCGGGGGTGGAGGGACGTGCAGTTGTAATGCGGGAAACTAGGCTGGAAGTTTTGGAGCGGGCATGCAGGGCTGGGCCGTGGGGTTTTTGGGACACATTAGTCCAAATGCTTTTGTGAGCGGGCCCAACCCAGGAGGGGCCCGCTGATAAAAGCCAGGAAACCCAAAAAAAGCAGTGGGGGGCTCCGTAACATTGATGAGGATTAAAAGAGCAAAAAGGGTTTAAAAGGGTGCAGTAGTGCCCCCCTCCCCCTGGCCCAAAAAAACCCTTACAGCCCCCTGGTATTCCCAGGGGGGCCCCCCCCATCCAAGTAAAACCGGCCCGACCCTGCTTAGCTTCCGAGATCAGACGAGATCGGGCGTGTTTCGGGGGTGGTAGGGCCTTTAAACCACACATTTAAGTCCATCAAACCCCTTTTAGCAGTGGAGCAAGCTGGTGGCGCTTTCCCCCGTAAATATCCCCCATTTTTGATTTTTGCTAAAAAACACATTTTGCACATTAACCCATGCAGCAGGGGGGTTTCTTTAATTTGCGCATTTTTTTGTTTGGGAGAAAGTGAGTGTGTGTAGGGTTCCTGGGGGGTCTTCCACTGGGTTAGGGGCCCCCCTTTCCTTTTTGGCCTTCCCCCCTTTAAAAAAAGGTGAACAGCCCAAAAAAATTGTCAACGTTACCAATAATGTCAACGTTCACCTTTTAGATTTTCAATAGACGGCTAATTGATTGCAAACAACTGCAATAAGATAAAAAGAGCTTTGAGCAACTAAATGTCAATAAATCAATATTGTGCTCCTGTAAAAATTCTCTAACTGTCGCAATTTTTCATCTCCCAACAGTGTGCGGCAGGAAAAATATGTTCCCCGTGATTGCGTACGTTCTGGGTTATCTGGAAGGGTACCAAAACAGAACGAGGAATCAGGGCCGCGTTCTCGCAAGAATGTCTCTCTTAGTTGCTGATGTTTCGGGCATGGCTAGACTTAGATGTGTCCAAGGCGGCCTTGATTCGTGGTGGAGAGAGTGCAGTGTAATGCTGGGAAACTAGGGCGGAAGAGTGTTGGAGCAGTCATGCAGGGCATGAGGCTAGCTGAGGTTGTGACACACTTAGTCCAAATGCATTTGTGAGCTGGCACCAGGAGCGGCGCTGATAAAAGCCAGAAAACCCAGTGAAAGCAGGGCTGCTCCGTCACATTGATGAGGATTAAAAGAGCAAAAATGGTAAGCGGTGCAGTAGTGCTGCCCTACCGTGGACAAAAAGCTTACAGCACGCTGGTATTCCCAGGCGGTCTCCCATCCAATACTAACCAGGCCCGACTGCTTAGCTTCCGGATCAGACGAAGTATTCTGGGTGTCCAGGAGTGGTATGGCCGTAAGCCACACACTAGTCTCATCACAGCATTTTATGCAGTGGACAGCTGTGTGGCGCTTTCTCCGGTGAAATATCTCCATTGTTGAATGCTGCTGAAAACAACTATATGCACATTAATCATGCAGAAGGTGGATTCTTTAACTGCTGCATTTTGTTTGCTTGGAGTAAGTGTATGGTGTGTATGTTCCTGGTGGTGTTCTTCCACTGGGTAGGAGGGCCTCATTTGGCCTTCACCGTAAAAAGGTGAACAGACAATAATTGTCAAACGTTCAGCTTTTAGCATTATCAATAGACGGGCTCTATTGATTTGCAACACTGCAATAAGATCAAAAAAGGAGCTTTGAGGCAACTAAAATGTCACTAAATCAACATTGGTGCTCTGTAATATTCTTACCTGTGCAATTTTCATCTCCCAACAGGTTCGCAGACAAAAATGGTCCGGTTGCTTGCGTACAGTTTATTGGTTCTGGAAGGGTACAAAACCAGAAGGGAATAGGGCCGCGTTCTGCAACGATGTTCTCTCTAGGTGCTGATGTTTCCGGCATGGCTTCGGGACTTAGATGTGTCCAAGGGGCCTTTGATTTCGGTGTGAGAGACAGTGCAGTGTAATGCTGGGAAACTAAGGCCGGAATGTGTTGGCGGCATGCAGGGATGAGGCTCGCGAGGTTGGTGACACACTTTAGTCCAAAGCATTTGTGAGCTGGCACACCCAGGATCGGCGCTGCTAAAAGCCAGAAACCCAGCTGAAAGCAGTGGGCTGCTCCGTCACATGATGAGATTAAAAGAGCAAAATGGTAAAAGGGTGCAGTAGGCGCCCTCCGCTGGACAAAAAGCTTACAGCACCTGGTATTCCCAGGCGGCTCCCATCCAAGTTAATAACCAGGCCCGAACTGCTTAGTTCCGAGAACTCAGACGAGATCGGGCTGTGTTCAAGGTGGTATGGCCGTAAGCCACACACCTAGTCTCATCACGCCCCTTTTATGCAGTGGAGCAGTGCGTGGCGCTTTCTCCGTGAATATCTACATTGTGATGTGCTGAAAACACATATGCCACATAATCATGCAGCAGGGGATTCTTTACTGCGCAATTTTTTGCTTGGAGTAAGTGAGTGTGTGTTATTTACTGGGGTGTCTTCCACTGGGTTAGAGGCCTTCATTTGGCCTTCCCCACCCGTAAAAAGGGAACAGACAAATAATTGTCAACTTTAACATTTTAGCATTTCAAATAGACGGGGATGCTTGATTGGCAAAACAACTGCAATAAGATAAAAAAAGGAGGCTTTGAGCAACTAAAATGTCAATAAATCCAATCATTTCTCCGTAAAATTCTTAACTGTGCAATTTGTTTCTCTCCCAACAGGTGTGCGCAGACAAAATGTTCCCCGGTGCTGCGTACAGTTTATTGGTTCTGGTAAGGGGTCAAAAACCAGAACGAGGAATCAGGGGCCTGCGTTCTAGCAAGAGTCTTCTCTTAGTGTGAGTTTTCGGCAATGGCTAGACTTAGATGTGCCAAGGGCATTTTGATTCGGTGGTGGAGAGACAGTGCATTTGATAATGCTGGAACCTAGGCTGGAAGTGTTGGGAGCAGGCATGCAGGGCTGAGGCCGCTGAGGTTGTGACCACACTTAGTCAAATGCATTGTGAGCTGGCACCCAGGAGCGGCGCTGATAAAAGCCAGGAAACCAGCTGAAAGCAGTGCTGTGCTCCGTCACATGCTGAGGATTAAAAGAGCAAAAATGGTAAGAGGATGCAGTAGTGCGCCCTCGGATGGACAAAAAAGCTTACAGCACTGGTATTCCCAGGCCGGTCTCCCATCCAAGTACTAACCAGGCCGACCCTGCTTAGTCCGAGATCGACGAGATCGGGCGTGTTCAGGGTGGTATGGCGTAAGCCACACCACTAGTCTCCTCACAGCCCTTTATGCAGGGGAGCAGCTGCGTGGACGCTTTCGCCGTGAATATCCCCATTGTGATGTTGCGAAAACACATATGCACATATTAATCATGCAGCAGTGGCTTCTTTAACTGCTGCCATTTTGTTTGCTGGAGTAAGTGAGTCGTGTGTTATGTTCCTGGGGGTGTCTTCCACTGGGTAGAGGGCCTCATTGTGCCCTTCACCCGTAAAAAAGGTGAACAGACATAATTGTCAAACGTTCACCATTTTAGCATTTCAATAGAGGCTCATGATTTGCAACAACTGCAATAGATAAAAAAAGGAGCTTTGAAGCAACTAAAATGCAATAAATCAATCATTTTCTCCTGTAAATTCTTACCTGTGCAAATTTCATCTCCCAACAGGTGTGCGCAGACAAATGTTCCCGGTGCTTGCGTACAGGTTATTGGTTCTATGGGAAGGGTACAAAACAGAACGAGGAATCAGGGGCCGCGTCTAGCAAGATGTCTCTTTAGATAAAATTGCCTGATGTTTTCTCCCGCATGGC